>VFSX01000204.1:255000-311272 GCA_016618255.1 Chlamydomonas sp. UWO 241 | reverse complement strand
GGGGGGGAAGGTGGTGCATGCCAGGCACGTGGTGCACGCCGGTTGAGAGCATGCGTCGCTCGTACTCGGGGTTGGGCACGACCTGTGGATGAGTGTGGAGTGTTCTTGAAATCACACACAGATGTAAGAGATTCCGTGGCCACGCGTGACTGTGGGGCTAGCTGGACAGGACAAAGAGGGCGAGCCAGGCATCCCAACGTGGCGCACTCCGGTGGAGAGCACGCGTCGCTACTCCTGTGGATATGATCGTGATTGAGACCTCTGTTGCGATGCTAATTGTGATGAGAATTGGAAGGAAGACCGCACACGGCGCATTCCACACGTCTTCCGCATTGGGCGCGACCTGTTTGTTAGTTGGTGTGTGTGTGTGTGTGTAGAGGGGGGGGGGGCATGCCAGGCACCCCAACGTGGCGCACGCCGGTGGAGAGAGCGCGGCGCTCGTACTCGGGGTTGGGTCCGACCTGTGTGGATGAGTGTGGAGTGTTCTATGGAAGCACACATAGATAAAAGAGATTCCGTGGTCACGCGTGATTGTGAGGCAAGTTGGACAGGACAAAGCGGGCGAGTGAGGAAAGTGCACGCCAGGCACGTGGCGCACGCCGGTGGACAGAACGCGGCGCTGGTCCGACCTGTGTGGACGAGTGTGGAGTCTTCTTCTGAATACCAGATGGAAGGATTCCGTGGTCACGCGTGACTGTGAGGCAAGCTGGAAAGTTTGAAGGGGCTGAGCCAGGAAAGTGTGCCGAGAGGATTTGGGGCAGTGGTTGTGCTAAGGATCTTGGGAAAATGACGGCCTGTCCCGGGAGCCGAGGCCGGGCCTCACGCTCTTTCCCTCAATTTAACCCCGCCGGCGTTTTTTTTGCGAAAGTGTGCAATTTTCATCTTCACACTTGTCCAGTCGGAATTCTCACATTCTCAACGTGCAGCACCGGCCCGAATCGACCAATCTCACCCCGCGAATGCACTTTTGCGGGGCGGCGAGGTGGCTAACAGAAGCACTGCGCCCCCCCCCCCCCCGCCCCTTGATTAAAACACACGGCCTGAAGGAGTGTACACAGCAAGGAGAGGCAAGATCCCTGCTACCTCCTTCCTCCCTTCCTTCCTTTCTCCCTTCCTCCCTTCCTCCCTTCCTCCCTTCCTCCCTTCCTCCCTTCCTCCCTTCCTCCCTTCCTCCCTTCCTTGGTCCTACCAGCTAATGTTCCATCTCTGAGTATTCAGCCCCCCCTTCCCCCTGCCCTTGCCCCCCTTGATTCACGCACGGCCCACCTTGGTTGCCTTCATAGCTTTGATGTACACCTGTGGTCGTGCGGGGTTGTGTGTGTGATTAAGTGATTTCATTTTCAGTCGTTTTAGGTATTTTCTGGTAGCCACCCGTCCCGCTGACCGCCGTCATCGCTGCCTTAGCGTTGACCGTCGTCCGTCAAATATTATCAATTTGCAAGCACTTGACGAGCTCTGTCCGATGGAATTACCATGCATCAACTTGGGAAATCACAAACGGCCACCAGTCGCCCAAAAGAAAAAGACTAGTGAGAGTCACACATCAGGAGTGATGTGTGTGAGAGTTGCACAATACACACACAGGGGTCTAATACGCCATCAGAGGCGTCCGACGGACTGTTACATCGACCATATGGGTGGGCAGACAGGACAAGAGGCGCCCCAGGCACGCAGAGCCCCCCCTCCGCAACTTCAGCGGCTGTCCGCTGAACGGCTGCCCCTCCCCCTCCCTCGTGCCCCCCCCCCTGGCACCTACCCTCGTTGATTTTGGCAGCTGACCACTGAACGGATCGTTATCCCCCCCCCCAGCCCCAGCATTTCGGTTCTCCAGTACACGCACACGCACACGCACATGGGGCACACACCCTTTTGATCTTTGGCGGCTGCGTGCTGAACGGCTTGGCGAACGTCACGCGCAGCGCACCGGCATGCCTGCCACAGGGCACAGTGTGTGTGGTGTGTGTGTGTGTGTGTGTGGAGGAAGAGGTGTGTGTGAGTGGGGGGGAGGGGAGAGTGCGTGGGGGGGGGGGTTGAGGGAGGTGTCAGGGGCGGGGGGTGGGTGGGGGTGTTTGGGGGGGACGGGTGTGTGCTTGGGGGGTTGAGGGGCGGGTGGGGGGGGGAGGGTTACGGGGTGGGTGTTTTTTGGGTGTGTGTGTGTGTGTGCTTGGGGGGTGAGGCTGGGGGGTGAGTGGAAGCGTGAGGGGAGAGCAGTTAGAGGGCAGAGGGATGCAGCGTTGCAACTGTGCAACACTGCATGCACGCCCAAGGGGTGCGCGCCCGCTTCGGGGGGCACAAACACCCATACATCCACCCACCCACCCCCCACCCACCACCCCACCAAACACACAACACGCACGCACACCACCCACCACCCAACCACCCAACCACCCACCCAAACACCTGCCACCCGCAACGCTGCACGCGCCCAAGGGGTGCGCGCCCTCTTGAGGGGTGACACACACACACACACACACACACACACACACACACACACACACACACACACAGACATCGTGACAGAGAACTCTGAACGGCAGACTTATATAGGCTGCTTCGCACACAGATAGGCTACGTCATACACACACACACACACACACACACACACACACACACCTGTCACCGGCGACGCTGCACGCACGCCCGAGGGGTGCGCGCCCTTTTGGCGGGTTGTTCATGAAGAGCCCGCGTCGAGACATGACCGAGTCTCCGTTGCGGTACGAGAGAGGGAGGGCATCGAAGGGCGCGCCTGCGTGTGTGTGTGTGTGGGGGGCATGTGTGTGTGTGTGTGTGTCTGTCGCGACATATCTGCGCAACTGTTGCGATGCAAGAGAGGAAGGGGGTTGAAGGGCACGGCTGCGTGTCTGGAGGTGTGCGTGTGGGGGCGAGGGGGGGGCGTGTGTGTGTGTGTGTGTGTGTGTCGAGACATGACTACGTCTCCGTTGCGGTAGGAGAAAGGGAGGGCGTCGAAGGGCGCGCCTGCATGTGTGTGTGTGTGGGGGGGGGGGCGTTTGTGTGTGTGTGTGTGAGTGCGTGTGAGCACGCACGCACGCGCGTGTGCGTGTGTGTGCGTGTGTGTGTGTCGAGACATCGCCGCGTCTCCGTTGTGATACAAGAGAGGGAGGGCATCGAAGGGCGCGCCTGCCTGCGTGTGTGTGTGTGTGTGTCGTGACATAACTGCGTCCATATTGCGGTAAGAGAGTGGGAGGGCGTTGAAGGGCGCGCCTGCCTGCGTGTGTGTGTGTGTGTGTGTGTGTGTGTGTGTGCGTGTGTGGCGCGACATGGCATTACTGTGTGGATGTCGTATTCTTCCTGTACATTCATGCACACAGCCACCACCCCTGGCTGTGTGCATCTTGCCGCCATCTTGAGATCAGCGATCAGAGCCGCCGACGCAGCGCCGCCCGCTTTACAGGTGCATGCGTGCAGCCATATGCAACCAGCCAAATGTACAGGGTGACCCGTGTTCACCAGAGACCTCACATGCGGCCGCCATCTTCAGATCAGCGATCAGCGCCGCCGACGCAGCATGCAAGCAGCCACATGCATACAACACCATACTTCCTGTGCATGCATACAGCCACCCCTAAACTCCCACAACCTCAAACACCCTCACGTGCGGCCGCCATCTTCAGATCAGCGATCAGCGCCGCAGATGCCACATGCAAGCAGCCACATGCATACAACACCATACTTCCTGTGCATGCATACAGCCACCCATAGCCAATCGCAGCCACCCCATCGCCACCCATCGCCACCCACAGCCAGCCAGCCACCCACTCCTACAGCCCTCAACCATTAAACCCTCACATGCGGCCGCCATCTTCAGATCAGCGATCAGCGCCTCCGACATGTATGTCGGAGGCGCTGATACTGATACTGATACGCTGTATACAGCCACGTGCATACAGCCACCCCCCTCACATGCGGCCGCCATCTTGAGATCAGCGATCAGCGCCGCCGACGCAGCGCCGCCCGCGCCGGGAACCGCCCACGGCACGGTCCCGCCGCCGCCGCCACCGAGCGCTTTGCCGAGCGCCGCGGCGACGGGCACCGTCCGGACAGATCCGCCCGTGCCGCGTCCTGCTGAGCTGCCGCTGGCGCCGCGCCCGCCAGCTGTGTGTGTGTGTGTGCGTGTGTGCGTGTGTGTGTGTGTGTGTGTGTGTGGTCGATTGTGCGGTCCGTCCAACGCCTGTGACGCGCACCGATGCACTGGCGCCGTGCCCACCTGCATGTGTGTGTGTGTGCGCGTGTGTGTGTGTGCGTGCGTGTGTGTGTGGGGGGGTCGATTGCCCAGTCCGTCGGACGCGTTTCACGGGCACCTTCCGGACGGATCCGCCCGTGCCGCGTCCTGCTGCGCTGCCGCTGGCACCGCGCTCGCCTGCTGTGTGGGTGGGTGTGCATGTGTGTGCGTGTGTGTGTGCGTGTGTGTGCATGTGTGTGTGTGTTTGTGTGTGTATGTGTGTGCTTGTGTGTGTGTGCACGCGCGCGTGCGTGTGTGCCTGTGTGTGTGTGCGTGCGTGTGCGTATGTGTGTGTGTGTGTGTGCGTGTGTGTGTGGGCACCATTCAAATGTCGGCTAGGGGGGCTCCTGGGGGGCCGAGGCAGCAGCCAAGTGCCTTACTTGCACAATACAGCCGTGGAGATTCTACAGTGAAACTTTGTGGGATCATAGATCATAGACCAGATATCATATACCGTACATGTATACGGATGGATGATAGATCATGGATCACAGTCAGTTAGGGTACCGATGAGCGCGCCTGAAAGGGCAGGCTGCACAACGAAGAGACGCTCCAGCAGCAGGAAGTAGCAATACAGGGTGTAGGCTACTCTTATACTAGGAGGCGGGGTTTCAAAGGGGCAAAGGGGTAGCGGTTTTAAAGGGGTTGAAGGTGCGAAGGGGTAAGGGGGCCAAGGGATAAAGGGGCCAAGGGATGCAGGGGAAACAAAGGGCAAAGGGGTGAAGGCGCAAAGAGATATGTACCCCGTGATGTACATCACGGTGGGGGGTACATTATCAAACTTGAGGATGCCAGAGCTTCCCACAGCCGCCACACAGCGTGCTTGCCCCCCCCCACCCCTTCAGACTTCCAGGCTCGAATCTCTTCTCCTGTCGTCACGCCATGGTGGAATCAAGTTGGGGGAGGCATGCGCGTCCTGAGCCTGCCCTCGGTTTTCCCAGGGGGCTCAGTCGTGGGGGAGTTCTGGGCCTCCAAACCAATACGTTTGATAATATGCCCTCCGTTCTCCCAGAGAAAACCCGTCCGCACCCGCAGTCGCTCTTGGCGCGGGGGTCTCTGTTACAAACACCCTGATGGCTGCCCCCAGCTTTTACTGGGGTAAACATTGAGACCTCCTGGCTCTCTGTAACCCCGTACCTGCAAACCCCCGCTAAAAGCGGAGAGGGGGGGGGGATTGCAGGGGGGTTTGCGGGGGGGTAGGAGGCAAAAATATAATTAAAAATGCGTTTATATGACAAAATTCAAGTTTTAAAACTCTTAAATCAACATTTAAATGTTTATCCCACACCAATGAATTTAAATTGGAATAGGGTGTCTAAACCTTAAGAATCGTAAGACTCTAAGTAGGGCTAAAAGATTTAGGTTTTTTGGGATTTAGGGTTTGAGGGATTTAGGGCCCAGAGTTGAAACAACGTACCGCCGGCGCGGCTGCCCCGTCCGCGCCCGCCGCCGCTCATGGCACGGGGGTCTAGGGTTTCTAAACCGTAACCTCAAGCCCTTACAACCCTTGGTCTAAAGACCCTAAGTAGGGCTAAGGGACTTAGGGATTAAGGGCTTAGGCCTAGGGCTCACTTAGGGCGTAGCTTGAGCGTAGAGGGCTTCTAAAAACCCACCGCCGGCGTGTCCGCCCCGTCCACGCCCGCAGACACAGCCAGGCTTGGCACGGGGGCTGCCTGGGCCCACGTCCATCGCGCGCATTTCGCATGTCCAGCTAAGCAAGCTGCCTTCGGTGCCCTTCACCCACCCATTGCCTCCGCGAATAATTGTCATCTCGGACCCCCCGCACACACACGACCCCAACATATAATATGCATACACATAATCGAAATCGCGGGGCGTCGAAATGACTACAAATGACGGAAATACACATGCACACTGCATGCACCCTAAACAATTCCAGTTTCGCCCCCCCCCCCGCCTGAGAAGGCGGACGAGCCACATGTACTCGAGGAAAAAATAACCGCCGGCGTGGCCGCCCCGTCCGCGCCCGCCGCAGCACTTGGCGCGGGGGTCTTGGGTCTAGATTAAGGGTTTTAATCCCGAAGACCCCAAACCAATCATTAAGACCCTAAACTAATCCCTAAGATCCTTAGCCCTGAATAGGGTTGTGAGTCGAAAAACAAACCTACCACCGCCGGCGCGGCCGCCCCGTCCGCGCCCGCCGCAGCTCGTGGCGCGGGGGTCTAGGGTCTAGGGTTGGTGGTCTACGGATCTCAGGGATTGAGGGATTTAGGGCGTAGGCTTAGGACTTGGGCTAAGAGCTTAGGGCTTCTAACAACCCACCGCCGGCGCGTCCGCCCCGTCCACGCCCGCCGCCAGACTTGGTGCGAGGGCTGCCTGGGTCGACGTCCATCGCGTCGTCGTCCGAGGCGGAGGCCTCGGGCTCGCTCTCTGCACCGCCGCTGCCTTCCGCCACGAGGTCTGTGTGTGTGTGTGTGTATCATGTGTGTGTGTGTGCGCTTGTGTGTGCGTGTGTATGTGCGCGTGGGTGGGTGGGTGCGCATGCATGTGCATTGTGTGTGTCTGTGTGTGTGTGTGTGCCTTGGTCCACGTCCATCGCGTGGTTGTCTTGAGGCAGAGGTTTTGGGCTCGCTGTCTGCGCCGCCGCTGCCTACCGCCACGAGGTCTGTGCGTGTGTGTGTGTGTGTGTGTGTGCATGCATGTGCATGAGTGTGCCGCCCTCAGCGACAAGATCTGTGTGCGTGTGTGTGGGGGGGGGCGTGTGTGTGTGAGTGTGTGTGTGTGTGTGTGCATGCATGTGCATGTGCATGTGTGTGTCATGTGTGTGTGTGCTTGTGTGTGTGCATGCGTGTGTGGTGTGTGTGCATGCGTGTGTGGTGTGTGTGCATGTGCGTGTGTGTGTGTGTGCATGCGTGAGTGCGTGTGTGTGCATTTATGTGTGTGCATTTGTGTGTGTGCATTTGTGTGTGTGTGTGCGTGTGTGTGTGTGCATGTGCGTGTGTGTGTGTGTGTGTGTGTGTGAAACCCACCGTCGTCCTCCCCCTCGCCGCTCTCCTCCTCCTCGCTGCCCACGCTCGCCTCACTCCCATCAGACACGCTCGCATCGTCGTCAGAGCCAGCTCGTCCGCCTGGTGTGTGTGGGGGGGGGGGGCGTGTGTGTGTGTGTGTGTGTGTGCGGAAGTGCGTGTGTGTGTGTGTGTGGGGGGGCTTACTCCCATCAGACACGCTCGCGTTGTCGTCAGAGCCTGCTCGACCGCCTGGTGTGTGTGGGAGGTGTGTGTGTGTGTGTGTGTATGTGCAAGTGAGTGTGTGTGTGTGGTGGGGGTGGGGGCACTCCCATCAGACACGCTCGCGTCGTCGTCAGAGCCAGCTCGCCCGTCTGGTGTGTGCGTGTGTGTGTGTGTTTGTGTGGTCGATTTTACAGTCTTGTTGGACGCCTTTAATGGCGTATTAGACTTGTGCTTGCGCACTCAATCCCTGAGGCAGGCAGATACCATCACCCGCACTAGTCCACTGAGTGGATACACATTGACTGTGTCCATCCCACTAGCTCTAGTACATCTGGTCGCGCCATGCGTCTCAGTGTGTGTGTGTGTGCGTGTGTGTGCGAGCGCGCACGCGTGAGTGTGTGCGGCTGCGAAGACAGAGAGAGAGAGAGAGTGAGAGAGAGAGAGAGGGAGGGAGAAAGGAATAGGGAGGAAGAGAGATACTCTGTTCTTGGCCTGAAAACCATGTGTCTTGAGACGTGTAACTCACGCCCCGGGGTCCTCCGGGCGCGTGCATGCAAAGCCTGGTTTTACAGGTTTTACACGGATGCGTTGGCAAGCACCTGCCCCTCACGGAGCCAGCGGTGGCCAGCCGGAACAACGCCTGCTCCTCGAAACTGCCACTGCATGCAGCCTGCGCGCTGCCAACACTCTCTACCCCCACAGGCCTGAGCACCAGTATACCCACATCAGCCCCATGGCTGTTGCACAGAGCAGACGGCATGCATGCTCTGTGCGCCGCCTGCACAGCGTCAAGGACTACATCCTGGTCGCGCGCCGCCGCATGCATGCGGTGACAGACTGTAGGGTGCGTAGGAGCCCAACCTGGGACAGCGATCACCGCATGGTGGTACTGTCCATGCGCCTCCGCATGCGAGCCTCCCGCCATGCAGGCGGCTCTCAGCGGCGCGCATGGGACTCTTCACAACTGCGGCGCCCGGCTGTCCGTCGTGAGTTCAACCTCCAGCTGTCCGATCGCTTTGGGCTGCTGGAGGCCGTGCCGCCCGAGGGCGCTGATGCCCAGGCGGAGTACGACACGATGGCTGCTGCCATTCGCGAGGTGGCCACCAACCACCTCGCTCAACGCGGCAGCCGCCGGCGGCGCGGCTGGCAGTTCACTCTGTCGCAGCGCACCCTCCGACTCATGGACGCCCGGCAGCGCGCGCACACGGCATGGCTCAGGAGCAAGTCTGCTGCTGCCAAACGAGAGCGCAACCGCGCCAACCGCGCGGTCGACGCAGCTGTGCAGAGAGACAGGGAGAGGTGGATCGGCCAGCAGGTGGCGGAGGCGCAAGACATGCTACGCAAGAAGAATCTGCGCCAGTTTGCGCGCGCGTGCGACAGGCTGGCGGGCCGCAGCCGCAGCCATCAGATCCCACCTGCCATGCGGGACGTCTCGGGCGCGCTGCACAGCGGTCCAGACGGGGTGCTGAAGGCCATGACAGAGTCATTCGACAAGCTATATGGCGGGGAGACCAAGCTCAGCGACGAGACCCTGAACCAGCTGGAGAACGATGTAGCGGCGTTTGAGCTCACACGCGCCACAGAGGTGGACGAGGCGCACGGGCGCCCCCCTGACCTGGCTGAGACGGAGGCGTGTGTGCGAGCGTTGCGCTCGGCCGCCGCTCCGGGCGGTGACCAGCTGGACGCCATGCTGTTGCGGTGCCCACCTGCCATCGCATGGCTCCACCGGGTCATCATCGCCGTATGGCGGTCGGGGAGAGCCCCGAGGGAATGAAAAACTGCTATTATCACAGCGTTATATAAGGGGAAGGGTCCGCGCGACTCCCCTGGTAACTACCGCGGTAAAAGCCTTCTCTCTATTGCCGGGAAAGTGTACGCTGCCATACTTCTGCACCGCGTCTCCACGCAGGTTGATGGTCAGTTGCATGAGGCTCAGTGTGGTTTCAGAAAAAGCAGAGGCACTGTTGATGCGATTTTTACTCTGCGCTCGCTGAGCGCGGCACATGCCGAGTACAAACAATGCATGGCTGTGGCATTTGTCGACTATTCGAAAGCTTACGATTGCATAAACCGTGCGGCACTGTGGAGAGTCCTTAGATTATATAGTGTTCATCCGCACATTATTGATCTGTTGGAGGATCTTCACACCAACACCGCAGCTGCCGTGCGGCTGGCTGGGAAAATCGGGCACGAATTCCCCGTGTCGTCTGGTGTGCGACAGGGGTGCGTCATTGCTCCTGTGTTGTTCAATGTTTTTATTGACCACATAGTGAAAAAGGCGCTAGACATGATGCCAGAGGGGGCTGGCGTGTCAGTCGTGACCCGAGCCGGCGGCTCTGTGTTGTCGTCGTCGGTTGAGCGCATAGTAATGCTGATGTATGCCGACGATTTATGTTTGTTCTCGCATGACCCAGCTCAGTTGGCGCTTATGCTGAAAATCCTTGACAAAGTGTCCTCTAGCTTTGGCATGCAAATCAACGCCGCCAAGACAGAAGTGATGATTTTGCCAGCAGATTTTGACGCGGATCTGCCCACGTTTGCGCTGACTGGTGGTGAAGTGAAGACCGTCTCTGCATTTAAGTATCTAGGGAGTTGGATAACCCAGAGTGGTGGTGTGGAAAAGGAGATCGGTGTGCGTGTCGGTCGCGCGCTGGGCGTGTTTGCGTCTTTTGATAAGATTTGGGCCAGCAAGAAGATGCAAGTGCAGTCTAGATGCGGGTTTACAACACTTTCGTGCTGCCCCACTTTCTGTACGGCTGCGAAACATGGGCCCCTACTAAAACACAACTGACTCGATTGGAGGTTGCCCACTCTAACTGCCTTCGTCGCATTCTGGGTGTGCGCCTGGTCGACCGGCACAGATTAACTTATATTCGGCAGGCGTGCGACACTGAGCCAATTGAGAGCCTTGTGGCAAAGCGATCAATGCAGTGGCTAGGCCATGTGATGCGCATGCCGGCTTCTCGTCTTCCTCGTACGACTTTTGACTGCACAATGGATGTGGCTCGGCAGCAAGGCCGGCCTCCAGCCTCCTCCCGACACTATTTTCTTAAGCTACTGATTCAGCAGCTAGGCGAAACTAGTGGCACTCGTTCTGATTGGAAGACTTTTTCGGACACGGCGTTTGAGCGTGCTCAGGATAGGGTCGGGTGGAGAGCCGTGGTGTACGGTCCGGCTGCCCCTCAGGCGCCGGCCCCTCCACCACGGCGGTCAAGTAGATTGGCAAGCGCCACTTGACCCCCTATCCCCTAGAAGCAGTTAGGACCTATTTTGGAGGCGTCGCACAATAGCTCTCCTTTCTGCTCTAGGACTACACGTTGGCAGGCAGCCGGCTGGTGGCTACCACCCCTCACAAGTAATTGTTAGGGCCAGAACTGGACTTGGGTCTAGGCGGTGGTACTAGGACTAGAGGTGGTGTTTGCTGGAAAGCCGATGTAACTGTAACTGTACACGGATGCGACCGGAAGACCCCAGGGCGTGAGTTAAGGCCTAGCTAGACGGCACGTCTAAGGGGGCTCTACAAGGAGGGCCCGCAAGGTAACGCAGCGCGCAGGCCTACAAGTCCCCCTATACACAGCCTGTAACACCCTAAACCCTTAAACCCCGAACCCCAACCCTGAACCCTAAACGCACCCTTTGCTTTTGCCTACAGCGACCGCAGATTTAGACGACCACCCAAACCCTTATTACTTAACCCTGAACCCTTTACTTTTAACGCGCCTTTTGCTTTGCCGACCATGGCCGCAGACACCCTAAACCCCTTAACCCTAAACCCCTTAACCATAAAACCCAAAACCCGAAACTCGCCCTTCGTGTTGCCGACCACGGCCGCAGACACCCTAAACCCCTTAACCCTTAAACCCCAAACCCGAAACTCGCCCCTCGTGTTGCCGACCACGGCCGCAGACGTTGACACCCTAAACCCTAAACCGTAAAACCCTCAATCCTGAACTCTAAACTCTAAACCTACCCTTCACTTTGCCAACCACTGCCGCAGACGTAGACGAGCGCATAAACCCTTAACACTAAAAGCCTTAACCCTTAACCAAAACCCCCAAAAACTAAACCGAAACCCACCGTTTGCCGTTTGAACCCTAAACCCTAAACCCCAAGTTTAGAGTTTGTCAACTCCAAACCCTAAACGCACCCTTCGCTTTCCCAACAACTGCCGCAGACGTGGACGCCCGCCGGATCGCGGTCGCGGCCTTTGCCGCGGCCGGGCGCTGCGCGCGCCCCGTCCCCGACACACGCGCGGCGGCGGGGGCGGCGGCTGGGAGGAGGAGGAGAGCGGCGGCGGCTTGGGACGTGGGGGTGGCGGCGGTGCGGGAGGGAGTGGGGCCTTTGCCGTTGCTGGGCCCTGCGCCGGAGCCGCTGCCGCCGCCGCCGCCGGCGCTCGGTTCGTCCTTGCCTCCGTCGCTGTCCCCGCCGCTGTCCCCGCCGCCGCCCCCAGGGCGGTCCGCCGTGCTGTCGGGCCTGACCTGCTCGTGACATGGCGGGCATTATGCAGGCGTTGAGGCGGGGAGGCAGGCAATATGCAGGCATGGAGGCGGGTTCCAGCTTCCTAATGGACGTCCACACCAACACGCAAACCATTCGGTGTATGCATACAGACAACAAAGCCGCTGTCAAGCCCGTTTTTTTTGCTGTTACAACCCCCCATCGTAAGGCAGCCAAGGAGAAGCTGAGCTTCCCTTGGCCACCTACCCAAGGAGGGCGGTTGGAGGGGGGTTTGCCGGGTAGATTAGGCAGGTGGTACGTTTGCTGTTGCTGTTGTTGCTGTCTCTGTTGTTGGTGGTGGTGGTGGGTGTGCCACCGAGGCAACACGATCCCTCTTTGATGCAGAAGGGGGGTTGGAGGGGGGTTTGCCGGGTGGATAAGGCAGGTGGTAAGTTTGCTGTTGCTGTTGTTGCTGTCTCTGTTGGTGGTGGTGGTAGTGGTGGTGGTGGTGGTGGGTGTGGGTGTGCCACCGAGGCAACACGATCCCTCTTCGATGCATCGCAACAAGTTCCCGCTTTCATGGTTACCATTGCTCCTGTTTGACCAGTAAAAAGCAGCAGCTACTGAGCAGCACTGCTGGTTAAACCACTGCTCTACTGCTTGCCTCTTTAATGTGTCGCATGCGCACGAGCGCCGCCGTTCGGTTTGTTTTAAGAAAGCGGGCCAAGACCAAGGTGGAGCTGAAGAATAAACGCCTTAGCAGCTCTACCAGATACTACTGCTACTGGCTACTGCTGCTGCTGACCTCCGTGATGCATCGCATGCGCACGAGCGCATGCGTGCGTGTGGCCTTGGCTTGGGCTGGTGGCTCAAGAAAAATGCCTGCTGCTGGTGACTACTGGGTAAACTACTGCTGCTGCTTACCTCCTTGATGCGTCGCATGCGCACGAGCGCGTGCGTGCGCGCGGCCTTGGCTTGGGCTGGTGCTCAAGAAATAACGCCTGCTACTGGTTAAGTAGTACTACTGCTTACCCGTAAAAGCCTGCTACTGGTTACTAGTAGTCTACTGCTGCTGCTGCTTACCAGGCAAAGCCTGCTACTGGTTACTACTGCTGCTGGGTAAACTACTGCTGCTACTTACCTCCTTGATGCGTCGCATGCGCACGAGCGCGTGCGTGTGCGTGGCCCTGGCTCGGGCTGGTGCTCAAGAAAAAATGCCTGCTACTGGAACCTTGCTACTGCTGCCGGTCAACCATTGACAGCAGCAGCAGTAGCTGCTGCTGCTGTCAGCAGCTACTGCTGCTGGGTAAACCATTGCTCTGCTCTTCCGCTTGCCTCTTTGATGTGTCGCATGCGCACGAGCGCCACCGTTCGTTTTTTTTGTTTTGTAGGGAAGCGGGCCAAGACTGAGCTGGAGCTGGAGAAGAAACGCCGGAGCATCTCTACCAGATAATACTGCTTCTGGCCTACTGATACTGCTTACCTCCTTGATGCACCGCAGGCACACGAGCGCGTGCGCGCTCGCGGCCTTGGCGTGGGCTGGTGCTCAACAGCAAAAAATGCCTGCTACTGGTTACTACCTACCAGTAACCTGGTGCCTACCAGGAAAAGCAGCAGGTACTGCTGCTGGGTAAATTACTCGCTTATGCTTACCTCCTTGATGCGCCGCATGCGAAGGAGCGCGTGCGTTCGTGTGGGCTTGGCGGTCACGCCGCCCACCTCCAGCGCGGGCCCATGCAACCGGAAGAGGTCCTCCATGCAGCGGTCGACGAGGAGCACATCGGCGCCCTGTGGGGTGTGGGTGCCAGGGTTCAGGGTTCAGGGTTCAGGGTTCAGGAAGGGCGGCCCGACCCCGACAGAGAGCAGGGCAGTGCAGTCGGAGGTCCTCCATGCAGCGGTCCACTAGGAACCAGGAGCACATCGACGCCCGGTGGGGTGTGGATGCCAGGGTTCAGGGTTCAGGGTTCAGGGTCGAGGGTCCAGGGTTCAGGGTTCAGGGTGGGCGGCCCAACCCCGACAGAGAGCAGGGCAGTGCAGTCGGAGGTCCTGCATGCAGCGGTCCACCAGGAGCACATCCGACGCCCTGCACACACACACACACGTACGCACACGCACGCACACGCAGGCGGAGTGTGTGAAGATAAGCAGGCCCATGCAGCCGGAAGAGGTCCTCCATGCAGCGCCCCCCCAGAAACCAGCAGCACACCGACGCCCGGTGGGGTGTGGATGCCAGGGTTCAGGGTTCAGGGCTCAGAACTCAGGGTTCAGGGTTCAGGGGCTGGCCTCTCAACTGCGAAACTGCAGCCTAGCGAGACTGTCCATGCAATGATCGAGCAGGAGCACATCCCCTGCGCGCACACACACACACACACACACGTGTTTCAGCATCCATGGGGGGCGCCCTTCGTCATTTGTAGTTGTTTTGACGCTCCAAATCGCGATTTCCGACGATTTACAATAGTTTTCAGCCTTTGCGGCAGGTTCTGAAACGATACTTGTTTGCCAAGGCACAGGCCGCGTACGGTGATCCTATACGGTTCAAACCAGTTGTGTCATTAGCGCCCGCCGCCGCTGCGGGGGCAAACCGGGAAATTCGGAGGGAAACTGCAGGGGCCAATCGCGGGAATTTCGCTCCAAAAAGTGTGAAATTTGACAATGTTCACACTTTTCCGCAAAGAAATGCCTCCTGCGGAGGCAATTCGGCATGTTCCCTCGTATGTTGCGGGAGCAAACAGAACATTCTTGGTTTCCTTAATCACACCACTGCTATACGGTTCAAACCCCACCTTCCAGTGTTCCGAAACCAAACAGCCAGCCGACTCTGACGATAACCTCCTCAGCCCTAAGAAGAACCCAGAGCCTAGTAAGGCAGTTGGTTAAGTAAGCACCATACATGTACATGTATGCGGTTTGCCTTTGCGAGTATATATCGTTTTGAGCCCCCCCGCAAAGCTGAGAAACTTGAAAAAAATCCTCGAAGGTCGATTTGGGGCGTCAAAACGACTAAAATCGACGAAACACGACCACCGCAATCGAATAAAACAATTATAGATTCAACCCCCCCCTGCCCCCCCCCCCCCGGAAAGGCAAGCAATATGTACGGTACCGTACGCGCGGTGAGCCTTCGCGAATATGTAATGTTTTCTACGCCCCCGCGAAGTTGTGCGCGAAGTCGCAATCCTTTCTCCTCGACCCCCGCGAAGAGGAGAAAATATCCCGAATGGGGACTCGATCTGCGGACCTCACGATTTGCCTACGAAAAGAGGCATTTCGTAGGTCCGCGACCAGCAACATTCACACCGATTCTCACCCGCCGGTCCGCCCACAGTGCCTCATCCGCCCCCCACCCCCTCCCATCACGTTGATAATAATATACCCGAGTCTATACGTGTCGGAGGGGTAGCGGGAAAGGCACAGGGCGCGGAGCGGGGACCTGCCCTTCAGCGCGATTCCCGCCGTCGCGACGACGCGCCCAGCGGCCTCCTCCACGACTGCAGTTACGTCAAATGAGTCGTATATGGCATTGCGCTGCTGTAGACGCGGGTCGGGCGAGCCAGGGCGTCGACCTGCCGCCGTCTGTCGCCCCCTGCCCACACCCACAAAGACCCACAAAACAGTGCCCAGCGCCTCTCCCTGCGTGCGCACCCTCCCAGAATGACTCATGCGTCATATGTAATCGATTTGTTGCCCGAAAGCAGCCACCGGGCACCTTCAGGACTGAGCTGCATGGGCACGCCATGCGCCATGCAGTGCCAGTGCGCACACGCGCGCAGCAACAGCGCGGCGCTCCCTGCGCCCCCGGTCGCGCCGCTCCGCACTCAGCTGCCTTATATCATACACTAACATCTCATTCACGGAGATCTGGTATTCCCGTTCACCAGGCGCGCATCTTGGGCTCGGCGTGGCGCATTTGGGGGCGGTTAGCCACTACCCCACACGCCCCAGGCCATAACTCACTCCCCCCTTGGCCCCCCGAGGTACTACAGACACCCATAGACGCGGAATGGAGTCAGCTATCCATCGCGCTAATTTTTTGGCGCATCGGCCAAGCTTTGTGCGTCTTCGATATAGTAACCTACACCTGTCGGTTACACCCAACCTCGCATCGATTCGAGCTTTTTCATCATAGCTGCATTTTCCGTTGTGACAATACGCGTCTGTAGAAAAGAAATCACGGGGTGACTCGATGCGACGCTAGGTGAAAAGCCCTTTGGCG
Source organism: Chlamydomonas sp. UWO 241 (assembly GCA_016618255.1). Classification (NCBI taxonomy): domain Eukaryota; kingdom Viridiplantae; phylum Chlorophyta; class Chlorophyceae; order Chlamydomonadales; family Chlamydomonadaceae; genus Chlamydomonas; species Chlamydomonas priscui. Next base: position 295,188 of record VFSX01000204.1, on the reverse strand, counting down.
CCCCAACCCACTGGACCCCCCCCCCCCCCCAGGGTCCGCGAACAGCCAACAAATAGACCCCGCGAACCGAAACCAATGCATACAACCCCCCCGCGGATGATTAAACAATCTTTTTTTTTACCCCCCCGCGAAGGCTAACCGCGCGTACGGTAGTTACGAATTAAACGAGAGTGAAACCCCACCTTCCAGTGTTCCCTCGACGTGCCGTACTTTGGCAGAGAGTCAAACGGCAGCGTGTCACGCAGCGCAAACACGCGCTCCGAAACCAGCCAGCCAGCCTGCACCGCGAGGTAAGTGTGGGGGAGGGTGTGGGGTGTGGTTCTGGGTGTTGAGGAGGGGGCACAGATGGGGTTGCATGGGCGTGTGTGTGTGGGGGGGAGATGGGGGAGGGGGCATGGGCGGGGGGCGATTCAAACGGCAGCGCGTCGCGCAGCGCAAACACGCGCCCCGACACGAGCCAGCCAGCCTGCACCGCGGTGGGAAGTGTGGGGGGGAGGGAGGAGGGGGGGGGCGCAGATGAGGGGGGGGTGTTTGCATGTGTGTGTGTGTGTCACCCCAGTGTATTGGACTCGGGGTGCCCCAAGTTGCTCAACCACTGACCTGCAGCGTCCCCAGTCCAGTCCCCTCCCCACTAGTAGCCACCACCAGTAGCCAGCCACCAGTTTTGTAGTGCTCAGACGCTTTGCGCCGATCAAGGTCGAATCACGCTGTCTATGAGGTGCGTCACACACAACTGTTAAATCCAGCACCACCAGCAGCATCCAATCCCTTCCTGGGGCGCCTGCCTGGGGGCTTTAATACGACTGCCTCATGTCAAGACACGCAAGGCCTAGCGGCAGGGACAGGGCTCCAGGACTCGGCTGGAGTGCCTCGAGTCGCTCAACCACTGACCTGCAGCGTCCTTAGTCCGATCCCGTCCCCCACAAAGTCGGCTCCTGGGAGCAGGCGCCGAGGGGCTTCAAAGGGGCTTCCTGGGAGGACGATTCTAGCTAGAGGATTCACTTGTGATGATTACCATCACTTGTGCCCAGATACGCAAGGCATTAACAGGAGAATCCAATTGGTGGGACTGCGATGGACCTGTTGGGCTTGAACATGTCCAGACAGGCTTGAATGTAGGTTCCTAAACAGGACTCCAATCGGCTCGGGTGCCTCGAGTTGCTCAACCACTGACCTGCAGCGTCGCGAGTCCAATCCCCTCCCCCGTGAAGTCGGCTCCCGGGAGCAGGCGCCTAGCTAGGGGCTTCACAGGGGCTTCACAAGGGCTTCCTGAGAGGACGATCCTAGCTAGGGGATTCAAGGCCCGGTTAGGCCTTGCGTAACCGGGAGAACCCAATTGGTGGGACTGCAGTGGGACTGTTGAGCTTCAATTTGTCCAGAGAGGCTTCAATGTAGCTTCCTAAACTTGACTCTAATCAGTTGCGGTGCCCCAAGTTGTTCAACCACTGACCTGCAGCGTCGTAAGTCCGATCCCCTCCCCCGTGAAGTCGGCTCCTGGGAGCAGGCGCGTGAAGACGTCGGGCGCGCACTCGCGGTCGTTGCCAGCGGCAATCTGCGAGTGTGTGTGTGTGTGTGTGTGTGTGCGTGCGTGTGCACGTGTGTGTGTGTGTGTGCGTGCGTGTGTGTGTGTGTGCGTGTGTGGTGTGTGTACGTCGAGCGCGCACTCGCGGTCGTTGCCAGCGGCAATCTGCGAGAGTGTGTGTGTGTGTGTGTGTGTGTTTGTGTGTGTGTGCGTGTGCGCGTTTGTGTGTGGGGGGGGGGCGTGTGTGTGTGTGCGCGCATGTGCGCGCGTGTCTGTGCGCGTAGATGCACATGTGTGTGTGTGTGTATGTGCGCGCGTGTGTGCACGTGTGTGCACGTGTGTGTGTGTGTATGTGTGTGTGTGTGTGTGTCGCGTTGCGACGTCGGGCGAGCACTCGCGGTCGTTGCCGGCGGCAATCTGTGAGTGTGTGTGGGGGGGGGCGTGTGCATGTGCACATGTGTGTGTGTGTGTGTGCGTGTGTGCGTGCGTGCACGTGTGTGTGTGTGTCTGTGTGTATACGTTGGGCACGCACTCGCGGTCGTTGCCGGCGGCAATCTGTGAGTGTGTGTGGGGGGGGGCGTGTGCATGTGCACATGTGTGTGTGTGTGTGTGCGTGTGTGCGTGCGTGCACGTGTGTGTGTGTGTCTGTGTGTATACGTTGGGCACGCACTCGCGGTTGTTGCCGGCGGCAATCTGTGAGTGTGTGGGGGGGGGGCGTGTGCATGTGCACATGTGTGTGTGTGTGTGTGCGTGTGTGCGTGCGTGCACGTGTGTGTGTGTGTCTGTGTGTATACGTTGGGCACGCACTCGCGGTTGTTGCCGGCGGCAATCTGTGAGTGTGTGGGGGGGGGGCGTGTGCATGTGCACATGTGTGTGTGTGTGTGTGTGTGTGCGTGTGTGCGTGCGTGCACGTGTGTGTGTGTGTGTGTCTGTGTGTATACGTTGGGCACGCACTCGCGGTTGTTGCCGGCGGCAATCTGCGAGTGTGTGTGTGGGGGGGGGGGGGGGGGGGGGGGGGGGGGGGGCGTGTGTGTGTTTTTGTTTGTGTGCGTGTGTGTGTGTGTGGCGCATCCTCTGCCAGCTCTGCCGCATACACATCAGCATCACCACCCACCTTCCTCCCACCTTCCTCCCACAATCCTGTCACACTCCCCACCCACCTGCGCTGCATCCTTCGCCAGCTCCGCTGCTTACACATCAGCATCATCACGCCCACAGTCCTCCCACCTTCCTCCCACCTTCCTCCCACCTTCCTCCAACAGCACTCTGGTCACCCACGTGCACCATCCGCTGCCAGCTCTGCCGCGTTCACATCGGCGTCATCACGGCCACCTTCCCCACACCTTCCTTCCACCTTCCTCCCGTCTTCCTCCCACCCTCGTCCCACCTTCCCCACCCACCTGTGCCGCATCCTCTGCCAGCTCTGCCGCGTAAGCCTCAGGGTCATCGTTGCCGCCGTCAGCTCCGCCCACGACCATGGCAGCAGCGCCAGAACAGCGGGGAGCACGGAGCACGCGGGCCGCGCCCGAGCCAGCAGCGCCGGCAGCGCCGCTGCTATCAGCGCCATCGGCGGCTGCGCCTGCATGGACACAAAGCACGACATGCATGGGTATTTCAGACACATCGTCGGAACAGCGGGGAGCTCGGAACGCCCAGCAGCGCCAGCAGCACCATCAGCGCCGCTGCCATCAGCGCCATTAGCGCCATCGGCGCCGTCGGCGGCCGTGCCTGCGTGGACATCACACAAGACGTGCGTGGGTGTTTCAGACACACCAGCAGCGCCAGCAGCGCCCGTGCCTGCATAGTCATCCAGTACGACGTGCGTGGGTATTTCAGACACGCCGTTGGAACAGCAGGAAGCGCGGAACGCGCGGGCAGCGCCAGCAGCGCCAGCGCCAGCAGCGCCCGTGCCTGCACGGGCATAGCGCACGACGTGCATGCGTTTTCCAGACACGCCAGCAGCGCCGGCAGCGCTATTAGCGCCATCGGCGCCATCGGCGGCCGTGCCTGCATGGGCATAGCGCACGACGTGCGTGGGTATTTCAGACACGCCGTTGGAACAGCAGGAAGCGCGGAACGCGCGGGCAGCGCCAGCAGCGCCCGCGCCAGCAGCGCCCGTGCCTGCACGGGAATAGCGCACGACGTGCATGCGTTTTCCAGACACGCCAGCAGCGCCGGCAGCGCTATTAGCGCCATCGGCGCCATCGGCGGCCGTGCCTGCATGGGCATAGCGCACGACGTGCGTGGGTATTTCAGACACGCCGTTGGAACAGCAGGAAGCACGGAACGCGCGGGCAGCGCCAGCAGCGCCAGCGCCAGCAGCGCCCGTGCCTGCACAGGCATAGCGCACGACGTGCATGTGCTTTCCAGACACGCCAGCAGCGCCGGCAGCGCCAGCAGCGCCACTGCCATCAGCGCCACCGGCGGCCGTGCCTGCATGGGGATGAAGCACGACGTGCATGGGTTTTTCAGACGCGCCGATGGTACAGCGGGGAGCGCGGAACGCGCGGGCCGCGCCCGAGCCAGCAGCGCCAGCAGCTCCGGCAGCGCCAGCAGCGCCAGCAGCGCCGCTGCCGTCGGTGCCTGCATGGGCAAAGCGCACGAAGTGTATGGGTATTTCAGATCTCCTGCGCCTGAGCCTGCGCCGGCCATACGAACGGGCCAGCATCACAAACACACACACACTCACACTCACACACACACACACACACCATCAGCGCCCACGCCAGCACCCCCCACCGCTAGTGGAGATGCGCACGCACACACACACATACACACGTACACACGCACACACACACACATGCACACACACACGTACACACACAAACACGCACACACACCATCAGCGCCGGCGTCCGCGCCCGCGCCCGCGCCAGCGCCGCCATGCAGCACCAGCAGCACACACACACACACACACACACACCTTCCGTGCCGGCTTCCGCGCCCGCGCCCACGCCGGCGCTCCCCTGCTGCGCCAGCATCACACATACACACACACACACACACACACCATCAGCGCCGACATCCACACCTGCGCCCACGCCAGTGCCAGCGCCGCCATGCAGCACCAGCATCACACACACACACACACACACACACACACACACGCACACAAACACACACACACACACATCATCAGCGCCGACATTCACACCTGCGCCGGCGCCCCCCTGCTGCGCCAGCGGAGACGCGACGCTGGCGGAGACACAAAACACACGCACACACACAAACATACGCACGCACGCCCCCCACCCACCCACACACACACACACACCAACACTGCCGGCATCCGCGTCCGCGCCCGCGCCCGCCACCGCCATGCAGTACCAGCACCACACACACACGCACACACACACCTTCACTGCCGGCATCCGCGTCCGCGCCCGCGCCAGCGCCCGCCACCGCCATGCAGCACCGGCACCACACACGCACACACACACACACACACACACACGCACACACCCCATCACTGCCGGCATCCGCGTCCGCGCCCGCGCCAGCGCCCGCCACCGCCATGCAGCACCAGCACCACACACACACGCACACACACACACACACACCACACACACACACCATCACTGCCGGCATCCACGTCCGCGCCCGCCACCGCCATCGGAGACGCGATGCTGGCGGGCGGTTGGTACATCATCGCTGGTGTGGTGAGGTCGGTGCGGAGGTAGGGCGACCCGGTCTGGATCACGCGCGACCGGATGAGCTGGAGCGCCGACTGCGAGTGTGGGAGTGGGCAACTGGGTCGTTAAAAAAAACGAAAAATAAATCAAGAGAAAGAGAGTAGCGCCACGCTCTCCCTCTCTCCCTCTCTCTCTCGGCCTCTCTCTCTTGGTCTGGATCACGCGTGAACAAAGGAGCTGCAGTGACGACTGCGTGTGTGTGCGATGTTGTGCGTAGGGTTGAGTGTGTCGCGTGTGTGCAGGATTGGCGGCCTAGTTACGTTGGCGCTGGCATCGCTGGTGTGGTGAGGTCAGTCCGGAGGTAGGGCGACCCGGTCTGGATCACGCGCGACCGGATGAGCTGGAGCGCCGACTGCGAGTGTGGGAGTGGGCAACTGGGTCGTTAAAAAAAACGAAAAATAAATCAAGAGAAAGAGAGTAGCGCCACGCTCTCCCTCTCCCTCTCTCTCCCTCTCTCTCTCGGCCTCTCTCTCTTGGTCTGGATCACGCGTGAACAAAGGAGCTGCAGTGACGACTGCGTGTGTGTGCGATGTTGTGCGTAGGGTTGAGTGTGTCGCGTGTGTGCAGGATTGGCGGCCTAGTTACGTTGGCGCTGGCATCGCTGGTGTGGTGAGGTCAGTCCGGAGGTAGGGCGACCCGGTCTGGATCACGCGTGAGCGGATGAGCTGCAGCGCCGTCTGCAAGTGTGTGTGATTGAGTGTCTACGGTTCAGTCATTTGTGTCATTCTGGCATTTTGTGCGTAGGGGTTGAGTGTGTGTATTGAGTGTGTACAGGATTGACGCCGTAGTAATGTTTGTGCTGGCGTTGTTGGGGTGGTGAGGTCAGTCCGGAGGTAGGGCGACCCGGTCTGGATCACGCGTGACCGGATGAGCTGGAGCGCGGACTGCAAGTGTGGGAGTGGACAAGTTTGTCAAGTCGGCTAGTGTTGTGGCTCCGCTCTCTTATTCTCTCCCTCTCTCTCTCGCCCTCTCGGTCTCTCTCTCTCGGTCGCTGTCTCTTTCTCTCCCACTCTCCCTCTCCATCTCTCGCTCTCCCTCTCGCTTTCTCTCCCTCTCTCTCTCTCTCTCTCTCTCCATCTCCCTCCCCCCCTCCCTTTCCCTCTCTCGCTTTCTCTCCCTCTCTCTCTCTCTCCCTCCCTCTCCCTCTCCATCCCTCCCTCCCTCTCCCTCTCTCCCTCCCTCTCTCCCTCTCTCCTCTCTCCCTCTCTCCCTCTCTCCCTCTCTCCCTCTCTCCCTCTCCACACCTTGCGCACACGCCTGATTGCCGCGGGCAGGCTGTTGTCGCCTCTCCCTCCCTCTCTCCCTCTCTCCTTCTCTCCCTCTCTCCCTCTCTCCCTCTCTCCCTCTCTCTCTCTCCCTCTCTCCCTCTCCCTCTCTCCCTCTTCCCTCTCTCCCTCTCTCCCTCTCTCCCTCTCTCCCTCTCTCCCTCTCCACACCTTGCGCACACGCCCGGCCGCCGCGGGCAGGCTGTTGCCGATTAGGTACGGGAACTCGGCGAACAGGTCTGCAAGCGCGCGGTCAAGGAATGCCTTGTCTTGCCCCTTGAGGTGCTCTCCCTTGTTGTACATGGGCTGCTCATGAGCAGGCACCTGCAGCAGGGCGTGCGTATGTGGGTGCGTGCGTGCGTGCGTGTCTGTGTGTCTGCGTGTCTCTCTTTCACTCTCTCTATATATATATCTCTCTCTCTTTGCGTGTGTGTGGGGGGTGTTTGTGTGTGTGTGTGCGTGTGTGTGTGTGTTGCGGGGTGCATTAGTAGTGCAGGCATTGCCGGTGCATGCGGACGGCCTCATGTAACGCTTGGTTGGTTGGTTGGTTGTGTGTGTGTGTGTGTGTGTGTGTGGCGCACATGCACACGCGCACATCCACACACACACACACACCTGCGCCTTGAGTGCCAGCGACCTCCGGAACACCAGCTGTGGCGACACTCACACGCCCCCCCCAAAACATACACGCACGCACACACACACACACACACACACACACACACGCACACGCCCGCCCACAAGCCCACACGTGCACATCCACACACACACACACGCACATACACACACACAAGCAAACACACACGCCCCACCCCCACCCCCCCACACACCTGCGCCTTGAGTGCCAGCCACCTCCGGAACACCAACTGTGGCGACCTGTCTGAGACCCCCTTCTGGTTGCACATGTCCAGCGCGGGGATCAGGCCCTCAAACACAGAGGGGCCGCCGGAGGAGGCTGCGGCAGTGGGGTAGGCGGGTGGTCGGGTGAGGGGGGGGGGCGGTGTGTTGGGGAAGGGGGGGCATGGGCACAGGTGTGTGTGGGGGGCGCTGGGGGCCTGCGGGCCAGTGGCCGGGTGGGCGGGGGTTGGGTGGGTGGGGGTGGCGTGTGGGTGGGTGGGGTGGGTGGGGCATGGGCAATGTGTTTGTGTCTGGGGGGGGGGTGCCGGGCGCTGCGCAGGTGTGGGTGGGGCGTGGTTGGGTGGGTGCGGTGGGCGCGAGCGTATGTGTGCGTGGGGCGGCTGCGGCAGTCGAGTGCGGGTGGGCGGTTGTGTGGGGTGGGCGGGCAGCGTGGGGTGGTGGCTGGGTGGGGGGGGGGGAGGTGGGCGGCGTGGTGTGGCTGGGTGGCTGGGTGGACGGGTGCTGGGTGGCGGTGGTGGGTGGGCGGGCGGACGAGCGGGCGGGTGGCTGGGTGGCTGGCTGGCTGGCTGGGTGGCTGGCTGAGTAGGTGGTCGGGTGGGCGGACGGACATGCGGGAGAGCCACCACAGCAGCCATACACGCACCAGCAGTGCCAGCAGCAGCGTCAGCAGCGTCCGCGCCGACAGCAGCGACCACGCCCGCCCCCGCATCGTCCTCGGCGCCCGCGCCGTCTCCGGCGCGCGCGGCGTCGGCTGGAGGCGGCGAAGCCAGCGTCGGGCTGCCCACCACCCCGCCGCTGCTGCTGCCGCTGCCGCCGCCGCCGTCACCGACAACCGCGGCGGCGACCTTGCGCCGCTTGCTCTTGGGGGCAGCCGGCTCGTTGCCGCCGCCCCCGGCATCGCCACCGCTGCCAGCGTTCGCCCGCGCCTTCGGCGGCGACGACGGCCCGGCCGCCCCTGCCTCTCCGGCCGCAGCCCCTGTCCCCGCCGCCTCGCCCTGCTTTGGCTTCCGCGGCTGCTTCGCCTTTTTCGGGGGCTGCTGCTGGGGCGGCTCGCCCTCGTCGCCGCCCTTGCCGCTGCCGCTCTGCTTCTGTGCACCACCCCCGCCCGGCTGCTCCTCGCTCCGCTTGGTCTTCTTGCCCGCGCTGCGCCCCCCCGTGGCCGACGGCGCGGCGTCAGCGTCAGCGACAGCTGGCGCAGCAGCCGCGGCGACGGCGGCAGCGCTGCCACCCGGCTGCTCCTCGCTCCGCTTGGTCTTCTTGCCCCCGCCGCCACCGCTGCGCCCCCCTGTCGCCGACGGCGCGGCGCCAGCGTTAGCATCTGCTGCCGCGGCCGCAGCTGATGCAGCATCCGCAGCGCCGCTGCCACCCGGCTGCTTGTCGCGCGGCTTGGTCTTCTTACCTGCCGGCGTCGCCGCTGGTGCGCCTGTGCCTGAAGCTGCTACGGGCGCGTCAACATCTGTTGCTGCGGCCGCAGCTGGTGCGGCCGCAGTGCCGCTACCACCCGGCTGCTTGTCGCGCGGCTTGGTCTTCTTGCCTACCGGCGTCGCCGCTGGTGCGCCTGCGCCTGCAGCTGCGACAGCCGCGTCAGTATCTGCTGCCGAGGCCGCAGCTGGTGCGGCCGCAGCGCCGCTACCCCCCGGCTGCTTGTCGCGTGGCTTGGTCTTCTTGACTGCCGGTGTCGCAGCCGGTGCACCTGCAGCTGCTACGGCCGCAGCTGGTGCAGCCGCTGCGCTGCCGTCGGCGCCGCCACCGCCCGCCTCCTCGCCCCCCTTCTCATCACGCATTGTCTTCTTGCCACCGCCACGCAGCCGCAGCACGCCTCCATCATCCGACGTCGACGGCGCGCCAACATCAGCTGCTGCAGCACCGCCACCGTCAGCGTCGCCGTCCCTGATGCAGCCGCCCCGCAGCACGAGGCAGCCGGGTGCGGCGGGCGCGGCTGCTGCAGCGCACGTGCCACCATGCACGGTGTCCTCCCAGCCGCGCGCCTGCATTGTCTGCTTGAAGAGCTGCGTCACGTCCGCGACGCAGCTCCAGCGCGCCGACACCTCTGGGGCAGGCGACGCGTGCAGCCGCAGCACGTGGTCGCTGGTGACTACTGCCAGCATGCAGCCGCCCTGGGGCGTGGAGCCGGCAGGGCTCCATGCAAGCGAGCGCACGACCGCCCCCTTCTCCAGCTGCTCCTTCCTGGCAATCACCTCGCCCGCCACTGCATGGGACAGCACCGCGCTACACCATGGCACCTCTGGCAGCACACCCACGGTGACTGCGGCGCTCTCAGGCACCACCGACGCCACGTACGCCCTGGCCCCGTCAAGCGCGCCGGGGTTGAGCACGGTCACGCTCCCGGACGAAGCCACCGCCAGCAAGTTGTCCTCGCTCCATGCAACGCTGTCCGGCACCCCCACGTCGTTGTACAGCCACTGGTGGTCCATCTATCGATGTGATCTGTCTGGCGCGGGGCCAAACAGACTGCTTTGATCTGCTTTGGCGGTGGCGACCAACATTCAAGCCCCAATTCACACTAACCACATTGTGTGATCCCCTGTGTGATACATCCACTGGTCACTATCCACTTTCAGCGACCAATCGCAGGATGCAGCTGACCAGGAACACCGCGGGCGCGCAGGCGAGTGGCAAAGGACGGTTTGTGGGCCTGCTCGAGTGCGCAGTTGCCCCACCCCACGCAGCGCAGCGAGCAGCAGTGACCAGGCCTAGCCCGAATGTGTTGGCCCATCATTGATGGAACATCGCAGGCCCGCCGCGGCGCGATGGCTGCGACAATGGGGCGTAGCAGGCAGGTGTGCGCCAAGGTGGCAACCGCGCAAACAGACGCTGCTGCCGCCCTCATCGCCACTGACATCACCAAGCTCGTGGGCAACACGCCCATGGTGTACCTCACCCGCGTGAACAAGGCGAGACAGGGCTTGCGCTGATGCGGTGGTGAAGGAGGCCCGCCGCGTGTGCATGGGCGCATGGGCGCATGGTGCATGGGCGCATGGTGCGAGTACAGGCACACACCCGCGCGCAGCCTCCAGCTCTGCGTCCCTGGAATGTGGCAAGTGGCACCGATGGCATGAGGGCTCGAGGACGCTACCAGAGGCAGGCGCCCTCCACACACGCTGCCGGCTGCGCCCTCCTGTGCGCTCCCCTGCCCGCAGGGCGCCGTCGCTAAGATCGCCGCCAAGCTCGAGATCATGGAGCCGTGCTGCAGCGTTAAGGACCGCATCGGAAGAAACATGATTGAGGACGCGGAGTCGCGCGGGCTCATCAAGCCCGGTGTCACCACGCTGGTGGGTGATCCACCCACCATCACCATCATCGCCGCCGCCACCACCGCGCCACTGTACACAAACACACACGCGCTTGGGTTAACCTAACTACCAAAATGCCGCCCTCTCTCCACGCACACATGTCTGGCATCACCAGAATCGGTGCAGTGTTTGTCGCTGCCGCCACCACCACTGCACACACGCTCAATGGCGTGCCTCCACCCACCCACCCACCCCTCCCACGCCTCTCTACACCCCTCCTACTACAAGCCCTTGTTTTTCCAGCTTTCTTCATACACCTTCAGAATGCCAAACGACCCAGCAAGGGCTCAAGCCTTTACATGGATTCATTCGCCCTGTCTCCTTGATGATGATGATGGATTTCACAGTCTGTGTGATACCATTACTTACCTTGTAGGTCGAGCCTACTTCTGGCAACACGGGCATCGGCCTCGCTTTTGTTGCCGCCGCCAAGGGCTACAAGCTCACGCTGACGATGCCCGCGTCGATGTCGCTCGAGCGCCGCGTCCTGCTAAAGTGAGTGGGCTCAGCAAGAGAGAAGGAGGAAGTGGGTTGTTTTGCTGCCTCCTGAGGGGTGGTGGTGTTGCCAGGCCAGGACGTGTGCCTGAGCTGAGCGTCTACAAGCTCGCGCTCACGATGCCCGCGTCGATGTCGCTCGAGCGCCGCGTCCTGCTAAAGTGAGTGGGCTGGTCAAGAGAGGAGTCTCTCAGTGTGTTGCCCGCAACAGCAGTCGCGGGTTGACGGCAGTGGGTTTGAGGGGTAGTGTTGATAGATCAGGCGATGCGGGGATGTATGTTTATCAAGCACCGCGTGCTAAAGTGAGTGGGATGGGCACGAGAGAGGAGGAAAGTTGTTTTTCTGCCTTCCAAGGGGTGGTGGTGTAGCCAGGCCAGGACATGTGTTGCTTGCTGTGCATGCGCTGGCGCTATGCACGCGCACGCATGCACGATGTGTCGATACACAGGGGGCGCTGGCAGAGACAAGGGACAGGGACAGGGTCGTCCTGCGCCGATGTCGCCCGAGCGCCGCGTGCTGCTCAAGTGAGTAGGCTGAGCACAGTGTTTTTTGCTTTCAGGGAATTTGATTGATTTTTTGGAGCCATGTTGCTGGAAAATCCGGCTCCGTGGCTCCCAAATGCGGCTCTAAGCGCCGAAAACAAAAAGCACTGGCTGAGGAAGAGAGAGGGGTGACGAGATTGTTTTGCTGCCTCCTGAGGAGTGTTGCTGCTGCCAGGCCAGGACGTGTGTTGTTTCTTGTGCATGCGCTGGCACTGGCACTAGGCACGCGCACGCATGCACGATGCCAGGCAACAGGAGATGGCAAGGAGATGGCAGACTCAGACTAGCGGGCGTTTACACACACACACACACACTCCAACACAGTCCAACACAGTCCAACACAGTCCAACACACCGCTTCTACGTTCTACTAGTGCGCTCGGGGGGGTGGCAACCCCCCGGGCGCGCTGCGATCCAGGTGTCGACGACGCGAGTCCGATGACCCTGTAGCGTAGAGCCAACCCAAGGAGGGCATACCGGCCCGGCATCACAGACGGCCAAGGACGCCTCGCGGACTTGAGCTGGCTGGCCGCGGATGCGAGCAAAGGGGAAACAAGGCACCCCATGCATGCAGCCTTTTCCTGCCCAGTCCCCGCGTGTAGCGGGGCACGCCTGGCGACGCGTCCAAGTCGTCAATCAGAACACCAGAGTGGCTACGTTCAACGTGCGGACATGTCCTGCAGAGGACGAGGGACTGGTCAAACTGGCGAGTCTGGTGCAAGATTGCGCCAAGCTTAGCGTCGGTGTTGCAGCGCTTCAGGAGCTGCGCAGGACCGGCTCCGGGGAGGCGCAAGTGGCTACGGGCGACACGTCGTGGACGCTGCTATGGTCGGGTGGGGAGCACCGGCAGCGTGGGGTGGGCTTGCTGTTGTCCCCTGCATGGGCATCGGCACTCGTCTCCTGGGAGGCGGTGTCCGACCGCCTCATCCAGGCCCGCTTTGCAGCGGACCGTGGGCAGATGACCACCATCGTCAGCGCCTACAGTCCAACGGAGGCAGCGAGCGACAAGGAGGCTGGCGACTTCTACCTTCGAGTAGCGGCGCTCGCGGACAAGGCCAACGACAAGCGCGATCTGCTCATCGTGGCAGGTGATTTCAATGCAGCAGTGGGGAGGGATTCGGTGTCCGACCACGAATGCGTTGGCAAGCACCTGCCCCTCACGGAGCCAGCGGTGGCCAGCAGGAACGGTCGCCTGCTCCTTGACACTGCCACTGCTTGCAGCCTGCGCGCTGCCAACACTCTCTACCCCCACAGGCCTGAGCACCAGTACACCCACATCAGCCCCATGGCTGTTGCACAGAGCAGACGGCATGCATGCTCTGTGCGCCGCCTGCACAGCGTCAAGGACTACATCCTGGTCGCGCGCCGCCGCATGCATGCGGTGACAGACTTGATGATGATGAGAGTTTTACAATCCACTTCTAGCGGTCACACGTACGGTTCCAAAGCTCCAGTGGGACTTAGAGAAACAAGGCTCAAGGCCCACAAAAGGTCAAGCTACAAGTAGCCCACGGTAACGCCATCCACACTTGGTGGCGGGCGCCAAGCAAGCAGCACCACTGTGCAGGCTGCACACCCAGCCCCTCAAATGGCCAGAGGGCGGACCCAAGGTATAAAACCATGAAGGGACCAAAAAGCCCTCCCCCAGACCACCGGAAGCGGGGCTAGTAGCACACCCGCCGCAGCACTCTACTCAGCGACCACACCGCACCCGCCACCGCACGCGTGTGGCGCCACCTCCCCTTCAAAAACACCCCCAGAGGGAATGCCATCTAGCAAGCAGGTGCAGGCACCCGCTCGCCGTCAACGACGAGGCGCGCGCGGTGGAACTGCGCCCGCTTCCCCGCAACCTTGGCGGCGAGGAAAGCGGGCCACAGCGCCTGGTGCTGCGCCTCCTCGCGGTCACTGAGGACGTCGAAGACTGCAGTCGAGTCCACGCAGCGGCGCAGCTCGTGGCGCCAGCGCACGACAGTGTCGGCCACGGCGTCAGACGCCACGGTGAAGAGCACACGCAGCACACCGCCCCCGCGTGGCTCCACGCCGATGCCCCCGACGGCAGGCTTGGCGTTGAGGAGCGACGCGGACACGACGCCACCATCAGCCGGCTCCCGCCGGCCGGTGCCGCCGTAGAGGAAGCGCACGACATCCGTAGCCAGGCGGACGGGCAGGCTGGTGCCGTCCTCGGCAGCTGCAGCGATCCGCTCCGCCGCCGCCGCCGTCGCCTCCTCTTCATCCATCCGCCTGCCACCGCCCGCGAGGAACCAGTTGGCGCCGCGTGCCACCGGGATGGACAGCACGAAGCTGCGGCGCAGCGACGTGTCGCCCACACGCGCAGGCAGCCCCCCCCGGCGGGAGGGGCCGCGCGCAGATGCGGCACGCGTGGCGCCCGACGCAGGCCGCTCCGTCGCCGGCCCCCCCCCCCGCCGACGCCACAGGGGCGGCAGCAGCAGCGGGCCGGGCAGGCTGAGCAGCCTCGGCAGCAGGCGCAGCGCGGGGCGCCGCACTGTGGGCCGCATGGCCGGCCCGCGCGCGGGCGGGCTCTGCATGCGGCATCTGCATGGGCGCCCCAGGGACGCGGCTCACCAGGAGGCTCACCACATCCACCAGGGACGCAATCTGTTGCGCCTGCGCCTGCACCACAGCGAGCACCCCCGCAAGGGCACCGCTGTGGCCGGCGTCGGCAACCTGTGGCGCGCCCACCTGCGTCGGCGCATTCTGTGGCTGGGCGCGCGCCCTCGCCTCCCTGTCCAGCAGCCCCCCTACCAGGCGTCTGATGTCTGCCTGCCCCGCGCTGAGGGCGCGGAGGGCGTCTGTGGTGTCGGCCGAGGCCGAGATGTGGTTGCTGGCGTCGCCATGCAGGTGTTGCGCAGCCTCCGCGTATGTGGCTGCCCCCCGCGCCCCGTGGAGCGCCGAAAGCTGTGTCTGTGTCGCATCCACGCACGCGCGGTGGCGTGGCGGGGAGTCTGAGCCGGGGGAGCCGCTGCTCACCGGTGATTCTGTGGTGGTGGCCGCGCGGGCGATGAGCGCGCCGGCGGCCGCACTGTGTTTGCGCGCCTTAGAGCGCGTCATGAGTCATGGGAGCAAGCAAGCAAAGCCTGACTGTAGGGTGCGTAGGAGCCCAACCTGGGACAGCGATCACTGCATGGTGGTACTGTCCATGCGCCTTCGCATGCGAGCCGCCCGCCATGCAGGCGGCTCTCGACGGCGCGCATGGGACTCTTCACAACTGCGGCGCCCGGCTGTCCGTCGTGAGTTCAACCTCCAGCTGTCCGATCGCTTTGGGCTGCTGGAGGCCGTGCCGCCCGAGGGCGCTGATGCCCAGGCGGAGTACGACGCGATGGCTGCTGCCATTCGCGAGGTGGCCACCAACCACCTCGCTCCACGCGGCAGCCGCCGGCGGCGCGGCTGGCAGTTCACTCTGTCGCAGCGCACCCTCCGGCTCATGGACGCCCGGCAGCGCGCGCACACGGCATGGCTCAGGAGCAAGTCTGCTGCTGCCAAACGAGAGCGCAACCGCGCCAACCGCGCGGCCGACGCAGCTGTGCAGAGAGACAGGGAGAGGTGGATCGGCCAGCAGGTGGCGGAGGCGCAAGACATGCTACGCAAGAAGAATCTGCGCCAGTTTGCGCGCGCGTGCGACAGGCTGGCGGGCCGCAGCCGCAGCCATCAGATCCCACCTGCCATGCGGGACGTCTCGGGCGCGCTGCACAGCGGTCCAGACGGGGTGCTGAAGGCCATGACAGAGTCATTCGACAAGCTATATGGCGGGGAGACCAAGCTCAGCGACGAGACCCTGAACCAGCTGGAGAACGATGTAGCGGCGTTTGAGCTCACACGCGCCACAGAGGTGGACGAAGCGCACGGGCGCCCCCCTGACCTGGCTGAGACGGAGGCGTGTGTGCGAGCATTGCGCTCGGCCGCCGCTCCGGGCGGTGACCAGCTGGACGCCATGCTGTTGCGGTGCCCACCTGCCATCGCATGGCTCCACCGGGTCATCATCGCCGTATGGCGGTCGGGGAGAGCCCCGAGGGAATGGAAAACTGCTATTATCACACCGTTATATAAGGGGAAGGGTCCGCTTGACTCCCCTGGTAACTACCGCGGTAAAAGCCTTCTCTCTATTGCCGGGAAAGTGTACGCTGCCATACTTCTGCACCGCGTCTCCACGCAGGTTGATGGTCAGTTGCATGAGCCTCAGTGTGGTTTCAGAAAAAGCAGAGGCACTGATTGATGCGATTTTTACTCTGCGCTCGCTGAGCGCGGCACATGCCGAGTACAAACAATGCATGGCTGTGGCATTTGTCGACTATTCTAAAGCTTACGATTGCATAAACCGTGCGGCACTTTGGAGAGTCCTTAGATTATATAGTGTTCATCCGCACATTATTGATCTGTTGGAGGATCTTCACACCAACACCGCAGCTGCCGTGCGGCTGGCTGGGAAAATCGGGCACGAATTCCCCGTGTCGTCTGGTGTGCGACAGGGGTGCGTCATTGCTCCTGTGTTGTTCAATGTTTTTATTGACCACATAGTGAAAAAGGCGCTAGACATGATGCCAGAGGGGGCTGGCGTGTCAGTCGTGACCCGAGCCGGCGGCTCTGTGTTGTCGTCGTCGGTTGAGCGCATAGTAATGCTGATGTATGCCGACGATTTATGTTTGTTCTCGCATGACCCAGCTCAGTTGGCGCTTATGCTGAAAATCCTTGACAAAGTGTCCTCTAGCTTTGGCATGCAAATCAACGCCGCCAAGACAGAAGTGATGATTTTGCCAGCAGATTTTGACGCGGATCTGCCCACGTTTGCGCTGACTGGTGGTGAAGTGAAGACCGTCTCTGCATTTAAGTATCTAGGGAGTTGGATAACCCAGAGTGGTGGTGTGGAAAAGGAGATCGGTGTGCGTGTCGGTCGCGCGCTGGGCGTGTTTGCGTCTTTTGATAAGATTTGGGCCAGCAAGAAGATGCAAGTGCAGTCTAAGATGCGGGTTTACAACACTTTCGTGCTGCCCCACTTTCTGTACGGCTGCGAAACATGGGCCCCTACTAAAACACAACTGACTCGATTGGAGGTTGCCCACTCTAACTGCCTTCGTCGCATTCTGGGTGTGCGCCTGGTCGACCGGCACAGATTAACTTATATTCGGCAGGCGTGCGACACTGAGCCAATTGAGAGCCTTGTGGCAAAGCGATCAATGCAGTGGCTAGGCCATGTGATGCGCATGCCGGCTTCTCGTCTTCCTCGTACGACTTTTGACTGCACAATGGATGTGGCTCGGCAGCAAGGCCGGCCTCCAGCCTCCTCCCGACACTATTTTCTTAAGCTACTGATTCAGCAGCTAGGCGAAACTAGTGGCACTCGTTCTGATTGGAAGACTTTTTCGGACACGGCGTTTGAGCGTGCTCAGGATAGGGTCGGGTGGAGAGCCGTGGTGTACGGTCCGGCTGCCCCTCAGGCGCCGGCCCCTCCACCACGGCGGTCAAGTAGATTGGCAAGCGCCACTTGACCCCCTATCCCCTAGAAGCAGTTAGGACCTATTTTGGAGGCGTCGCACAATAGCTCTCCTTTTTGCTCTGGGACTACACGTTGGCAGGCAGCCGGCTGGTGGCTACCGCCCCTCACAAGTAATTGTTAGGGCCAGAACTGGACTTGGGTCTAAGCGGTGGTACTAGGACTAGATGTAGTCTTTGCTGGAAAGCCGATGTAACTGTAACTGTAACTGTAACACACACTCGTGCGCAGGGCGTTTGGCTGCACGCTCGTGCTGACTGACCGCGCCAAGAGCATGTGCGAAAGGACCGGCAAGGAAGAACACAGGCTCCAACTAGCGGGCTGTAATAACACACACACACACACACACTCGTATGCAGGGCGTTTGACTGCACGCTAGTGCTCACCGCCCCGTAAGGGGCATGAAGGGCGCAGTGGACAAGGCAAAGGAGATCACAGACTCGACGCCAGGCTTGAACACACACACACACACACACTTGTGAGCAGGGCGTTTGGCTGAACGCTAGTGCTCACAGACACCGTAAAGGGCATGAAGGGTGCAGTGGACAAGGCAAAGGAGATCACAGACTCGACGCCAGGCTGGAACACACACACACACACACACACTTGTGCGCAGGGCGTTTGGCTGCACGCTAGTGCTCACAGACCCCGCAAAGGGCATGAAGGGTGCAGTGGACAAGGCAAAGGAGATCACAGACTCGACTCCGGGCGCGTACATGCTTCAGCAGTTTGAGAACCCGTCGAACCCGGCCGTGCACTTTAAGACGACCGGTGCGTGTGCGTGTGCATGCGAGCTGCTGTGCCGCTGTGTTTGTGTGTCACTGTGTGTCGCTGTGTCGCTGTGTGTGTGTATGCCTGTAGGGGCGGGATGGGAGGGCGCGTACATGCTTCAGCAGTTTGAGAACCCTTCCAACCCGGCCGTGCACTTTAAGACGACCGGTGCGTGTGGTGGGCGCGGAGGCGAGCGGGGGTGGGGAGGGAGGGAGGAAGGGGGGCAGGTTGGGAGGGGGGGGGGGAGGCAGAAGACAGGTGGAGGAAATGGGGGGAGGAAGGGGGGACGGGAGGAGGAGAGGAGAAGGACAGAGTTCTTGGGGGGGGGGGGGGGCACCGGCGGAGTGCCTGCGGCCACCGATGCACCTAACCTTGCACACACGCGTGCGTCGTCGTCGAGCGCAGGCCCTGAGATCTGTGCGGACACCGCCGGCCAGGTCGACATGTTTGTCGCCTGGCACACACCCTCTGTGTCTGCCCCCCACCCACACACTCACACACACACACACCACATGGTTGCCCCCGCAGGCCCCGAGATCTGGGCGGACACCGTCGGCCAAGTCGACATCTTTGTCGCAGGCGTCGGAACCGGCGGCACGATCACCGGCGTCGGGGAGTACCTAAAGTCCCAAAACCCCAACATCCAGGTGCGCACCAAAACTCTGAAACCCTAAACCCTGAAACCCCAAAAGGCCTAAACCCTAAACCCTAAAGCCCTAAACCCTTAACCCCTATGGGCGTCGGGGAGGACCTTTGGGGGGTCCAAAAAAACCAGCATCCAGGTTTGCACCACAGTCAGCCACCGTACACAGTCACCATCACCATACACACTGCATGGTTTGCGCTGAAAACGCGACCTGTGTGTGTAGGCTGTATCCCCGGCTACCTGCCCCGCTCGCCGTGGTGGGGTGGGGCATGTGCGGCAGGGGCTCAGGGGCAGGTGGCCACGCCGGCAGCTGCGAGTCCGTTAGCCTGTCATGGGTCGTGACCTGGTGCGGCGTTGAAAACGGCACGAACACAAGGAAGGCCACCACCACATTCGACGCACGCATGCTTTGGTGCGCCACAGCGCAGAGCATCGCCTCAGTACCTCTTATCTAGAAGGCACAGCCTAGCCAACAGGTGACATTCACTCTGACGCACGTGCGCATGCTTTGGTGGGCCACAACGCAGATCATTGCTGTGGAGCCAGCCGAGTCCCCTGTGCTCTCTGGTGGCAAGCCTGGACCCCACAAGATCCAGGTGGGTGTGTGCGTGCGTGTGCGTGTGTGTGTGTGTGTGTGTGTGTGTGTGTGTGTGTGTGTAGAAATCCATGGGTGTTTTCGACTTCTGAAACGATTGCCGGGGTGTGTGCTTAAGTCATGACAGGCATCAGTCGTAATCCAGGTTGCCCGTGCGGTGGGAACTGTGACGAATGTCTCCCTCTGTGTGTGTGTGTGTGTGTGTGAATGTTTGTGTGTGCATTTGTGTGTGTGTGTGCGTATGAGTGTGTGCATGTGTGCGTGTGTGTGCGTGTGTAACAGTGACTGATAGATGCACACCCGGCCCCGCGCGTGTCGCAACTCTCCTTCTCCCCCCTCCCATCTGACTCTCCCCTCCCCCCTCCCACCCCCAACCTCGCACCCTCCACCACGGCGCCGGCTTTGTCTCTTCACACCCTCGCACATGGCACCTGCCCTCCTCCCCCCACCCTTCACCCCTGCAGGGCACCTCCGTTGGTTTCATCCCAGGCGTGTTTTCACACCAAGCTTTAACACCAAGCTTACCAAGTTTTCCCCTCCCCCCCCCTCTCTTGCATGACTCCTCCCCCATCTCCCCCCCTCCCCCCCCCCTCTGCAGGGCATCGGCGCTGGTTGCAGCCCTGGCGCGTGCGCAGCACCGAGCGCATCAGCTCCTTCCCTTCCCCCCTCACCTCGCCCGACTTCCCCTCTTCCTCCATCTCCCCCCCCCCCTCCCCCGTCCCCTGCAGGGCATTGGCACTGGCTTCATCCCTGGCATTCTCAACACAGCCCATCAGCCCCCCCCCCCCCCCCCCCCTGCTCGTCTGACCGGCCCCCCCTCCCCACCCCCCTCCCCTGCAGGGCCGGGCGTGCTCAACACCAAGCTTATCGACTCTCCCCCTCCCCCCCGTCCACCACCACCACCTCACAGTCTCCTTTCCACCACCTCCCTCCCCTCCCCCTCGTCACCACACACCACACACCTTTCCACACACGCACACGTACACCCCTCCCCTGCATGGCATCGGCGCTGGTTGCATCCCTGGCGTCCGCAACAACAAGCTCACCAACTCCTCCCCTTCCCCTCCCACCCCCCTCTCCACCACACACACACACACGCACGCACACACACACCTCCCCTGCATGGCATCGGCGCTGGTTGCATCCCGGGCGTCAGCAACAACAAGCTCACCAACTCCTCCCCTTCCCCTCCCACCCCCCTCTCCACCACACACACACACACACCTCCCTTGCATGGCATCGGCGCTGGTTGCATCCCGGGCGTCCGCAACAACAAGCTCACCAACTCCTCCCCTTCCCATCCCACCCCCCTCTCCACCACACACACACACACGCACACACCTCCCCTGCATGGCATCGGCGCTGGTTTCATCCCGGGCGTCCGCAACACCAAGCTCACCAACTCCTCCCCTTCCCCTCCCACCCCCCTCTCCACCACACACACACACACGCACACACCTCCCCTGCAGGGCATCGGCGCTGGCTTCATCCTGGCGTGCTCAACACAGCTCATCAGCCCCCCCCCCCCTGCTCGTCTGACAGGCTCCCCCTCTCCCCCCACCTGCCTCCCCTGTAAGGCCCGGGCGTGCTCAACACCAAGCTCATCGACTCCCCCCCCCCCCGGCCACCACCACCACCTCACAAGTCTCCTCTCCACCACCTCCCTCCCCTCCCCCTCCTCACCACACACACACACACACACACACACATACACACACACACACGCACCTCCCCGGCAGGGCATCGGCGCTGGTTTCATCCCGGGCGTCCTCAACACAAAGCTCATCAACTCCTCCCCCCCCCTCCGCCACAACCACCTCACCTGTCTCCTTCCCACCACCTCCCTCCCCTCACCCTCCCCGCCACACACCACACACCTTGCCACCACACACGCCACACACACACGCCACACACACACGCACACATACACACACACACACACACACACGCACCTCCCCTGCAGGGCATCAGCGCTGGTATCATCCCTGGCGTGCTCAACACCAAGCTCATCGACTCCTCCCCTTGCCCTCCCACCCACTCCTCCACCACACCACACCACACAAGCCACACCACACACACACACAGACACACACGCACGCACTCACACACACACACCTCCCCTGCAGGGCATTGGTGCTGGTATCATCCAAAGCTCCAACACAATACTCTCTCCTCTCTCCCCCTCCTCACCACACACACACACTCCCCCATCTCCTCCCACCCCTCCCCTGCAGGGCATCGGCGCTGGCTTCATCCCTGGCGTGCTCAACACCAAGCTCATCGACGAGGTCATCAAGATCAGCAGCGACGACTCGGTCGAGTTCGCCAAGCGGCTCGCGGTCGAGGAGGGTGGGTGGCAATCTCTCTCTTTACGCGGGCTTACCTCTCTAGGAGGTCTTTGTACAGGTCTCCTACCTGTATGGGGATGCAGGCGTTCATTAGTGACAATGTCAGGCGTTGGTCACTCCATCGAGGCTGCCAAGCGGCTCGCGGTCGAGGCGGGTGGGTGGCAACCTCTCTTTCTGTCTCCGTATGTTGGGGCTAAATCTACCTAAATGATGGTTGATTTCTGCTCAGGGTGCACGGGTGGTTGATTAGTAACGTCATCAAGATCAGCAGCGACGACTCGGTCGAAAGAGGGCAAAAGCGGCTCGCGGTCGAGGAGGGCGGGTGGCAATCTCGTTCACTCTCTGTTTGCGGGCTTGCCTCTCCATCTTAATGATGATAACTCTCCAACTAGGGATGCAGGGGTGGCTCGTTAAGAACTCAGCAGCAATCAGCAGCGACAACTCTGCGAGAGGACGAAAGCGGCTCGCGGTCGAGGTGGGTGGGTGGGCTCTCTCTCTCCCCCTCTCTCTTTCTCCATGTCCTACCTACGTTGATCACACACATTGATCAGCACTGTTTCAGCCAGGTTTGCCAAACGGTTAACCCGTGCCACGCTTAGTTAGTGTGGATGTGGCAGGCCGAGCTAGGCCAGTCACAAGCACACAAGTAACACGGGGTTTCCAGCTAAGCAGGCTACTCTTCTATTAGAGACACCCGCCGATACTCCAGCACACTTAAGTACTAGAGTACCGCCGGCTCCTGGCCGATAGACTACCGCTCCAGCCGGCTAGACTACCCCAAACAGCGGTCTCTGAGAGACATGTCTGGCAAGGAGCATATAGGAGAGGACCTTCCTCAGGGTCACAGTAGTGGCCTTGTGGCTAGTCAAGCCGGCAGAGCCGACTGGCGCTGACTGGAACGGTCCCCGCCTGGCAGTGCATGGCTGTCCAGCTCTCGTCACAAGCACAGCCGACTAACTACTAGCTGTGCATGCGCTGTCCATGCCGCAGGCATCTTCGTCGGGATCAGCAGCGGTGCGGCGGCGCTCGCGGCGGTGCAGGTGCGCTGGGGCTTTTTTCGGAAACAATGTGCAGGGAGTAAAATGTGCACCTGCACCTGCATGCGCGCACCTGAATGCTGCCTGAATGCAAACCTGCATTTTTTCCAAAAAAAACATGCAGGTGCGCTGCGGCTGATGCCGTGCTCCCCCAATTGAATCCAGCTTGGGGGGGCACCGGGGAGCACAGGGGGGCATTGCACGCGCGCGCAGGTCGCATTCTGCCCCTAGAATGCAGGCCGAAGCCCAATCGCTGTGCAGCTGCCCTGCTCCCTGCCCCCCCCCCCCCCCGACCCCCCAGACACACACCTCATCCCACTCACCCACCCGCCTGCACCACACGCGCGCGCAGGTCGCGTGCCACCCCTAGGACGCAAGATAGAAGCCCAATCGCTGTGCTGCTGCCATCGGGCCGAACTGCTCCCTGCCCCCCCCCCCATCCCCCCACCCACCACCACCATCACCACCACACACACCCACACACCCACACCTCATCCCCCCCCACACACACACCACACACACACACACACGTGCACCACACGCGCGCGCAGGTCGCGTCCCGCCTCTAGGACGCAGGCCGAAGCCCAACCGCTGTGCTGCTGCCCTCGGTCTGAACTGCTCCCTGCCCCCCCCACACACACACCCTCACCCCCCCCCACACACACACACCTTATCCCCCCGCACACACACACGTGCACCGCATGCGCGCGCAGGTCGCGTCGCGCCCCGAGAACGCGGGCAAGCTCGTCACGGTCATATTCCCGTCGTTCGGGGAGCGTTACCTCTCGTCCGTTATGTTTGCCGACCTGCGTGCCGAGTGCGAGGCCATGGGTGTGAACGAGCGCGTGCTTCTGCGATCAGTCGACGGAAAGGAGTTCTACGCGCCATAGGAGCGCCGAGCACACATGCGCGCGCAAGCGTGCACACGCGTACACACGTGTGGGGCACACACACACATATTTGTGCTGCTCTCAATCGATGACAGGGAGTTGTTAGCGTCGCAGGCGCAGTATGTCCCACTTACCCCGTGTGCCGCTCGGTGGCGGTCAGTGGCACAGGGCAATAATGCTGGCTATGGGTCTTGAACAAGGTGGGGGCAGGTGAGGGAGCGCGCGAGAGATGAGTGTCGTTGACGTTGGGGCGGCGCCTGTGCTTGGGGCACACTGGATGTGCCACACATTTCATTCTGGTGGGGAGAACCCTGCGCCTCCCTGCACACACGCCACCGCATGCACTGCATAGCTTACCTGTCCCTGACAGGTGTTGGCGAGTTGCGAGCGTGTGTAGGCGTTGTAAGGAGAGCTGAGGCAAGGTTGTCACAACAGCAAGCAGCTGTGTTGATGCTGTAAACTGTAACACACCAGGCCCTGGTAATGACGCGTGTGTGAGGGCGTCAGGTTCAGGGTTTAAGACTCGCCCCTAAACCCGACTGAGCCTCCCCCACACCCTCTCCCTCGCGTCCCTATTGGCGTCTGTTCAACGCCCCGTGGCGGCATAAACGCGCCTCCTCATCGGCGCATTTGCCAGTCAACGCCGCAGATTGTACTGGGCTGTTGATTGGTCGATCACCTTCCCCATCATCGCCCGATCGTTCCAACCCCAACGGCCGCCCTTTGTCATCGCCTAGGGCGGTAAGATTTTCGCCCCGCTAACGTGAGCACAATCAAGAGAGAGAAGAGAGACACAGGTGCGCCGAGTTCTGCTACGGCACGCGCATGCCACGCCTGCCTGCAGCCTGCCGTCAGGCCACTTACCCTTACCAACCAGGGATCGGTCTGCATGCGTGCAGAGGCCATATCATGCAGCCATGCATGCACACGCATGCACGCATCCCCCATGCGCTGCTCGTGGCTCGTGACTCGCCGCCATGCATGTAACCTTTGCCTGCATTCACGCAACCGCATCGCACACGCTGCTCAACCGCCTGCGCTCTGCACACACCACCGCGCAGGGGCTCCAGGCAGGCGCTCGCTCACACACGCTCCGCCCACACACGGCGGATCCACGCGGATCCACTTGTCGGGCGTACAGAGATGCACCGACCAGTTGTGTTCGCGGTGCTCTCGCTCCTGGGGCTCTTGCACTTGACAGCGGCGCAGGAGACGACGACGTACTATGGCAGGACGTACTGGAACGACTTGAAGCAGGTGCGCGACCACATCAACACGATGGCCACCGACAACCCGTCTCACGAGTGGTTCCAGCACCTGAAGGAGTACCGCGGCAAGCCCTTCCAGCGAGCACTCATCTTCAACTGCGGCAACGGATGGGTTGGGCGCTTACTGTGGCAGGAGAAGATCATACTCAGCGGGCTGGGTCTCGACCTTCTGGAGGGCTTTGTGAAGGAGGCGCAGACAGAGGCGAATAAGCTGGGCGCAAACCTGACGTACGTAAAGCATGACATCAACGCGGACAATCTTCCCCTGGGGCCCTTCGACCTGGTCGTCAACGTCGCCGCAGCGCACCACATCTCACGCATGGACAAGGTGTTCGAAGCCCTGAGGCAGCGCCTGGACCCCGGGGGGCTGTTTGTGTCGTGGGATTACGTGGGCCCTCACCGCAACCAGTACCCAGAGAGCCAGTGGCGCATGATGCGCACGCAGCTGCTGCCAGTCGAGCTGCGGCAAACCATCGGATACCCGCACATGCCGACCATGCTAGCCAACGACCCAAGCGAGGCGGTCCACAGCGAGCTCTTCAACAGCACGCTTCGCCGCTACTTTGACGTCATTCGGTGGCGGTCCGTCGGCGGCGCCATCGCGTACCCTCTGATCACGCACAACGCCAACATCTTCTCCAACCGCACCGTCGATGACGCGACGCTCAAGCGCTACGTCGCCATGCTGCTGGAGATTGACTTCGCGTTTACGCAGCGGACTGGCATCACTCTGTTTGCATACATCATCGCTTCGCCCAAGAAAGCAGTCAACGCGCAAGAGGTGATGTGTGTGCCTGTGTGTGTGTGTGTGTGTGTGTGTGTGTGTGCGTGTGCGTGAGCGAGGGGGGGGGGACAACGCGAAATGTGCGAGGTGTGTGCCAGCGCCCGTCACTTGACACACCCTAACATGCACACCTGGTGTTGTGACGACCACGCCTGTCCTTCCGGCCCAGTAACACTGCCGCCCCTGCTGCCGCCCCGCCCTGAAGGTCGCGGGTGCCATGGTGCGCGAGGAGGCGCGCGAAGCCAAGGCACGGGCGAACGGCGGCGTGTACTACCGCCCCACCAGCGTCGCGTTTCGGCTGTACCACGGCAAAAAATAAATGTTGCCGCTCGCGGGGCCGCCGCCTGCGCGCGAGAGAGAGCCAGCGTGCCGTGGGTGCGGGCGGGGGTGCTGACGCTGCGCAAGCCGGCGGTTGTGTTGTTGGTGATGACGATGATGATGCCGCTGACGGCGCTGCTGCTAACGATGGTGCCGCGGCGCTGCTGCTGGGGGTGCCGACGCTGCGCGAGCCGCCGGTGTTCTTGTTGATGACGATGATGATGCCGCAGACGGCGCTGCTGCTGACGATGGTGCCATGGCGCAGCCGGCGCGACCGACGGGGGCCATCGGCGGCGGCGGCAGCGCACCGACGGGGCCGCTCCTGCTGCGTATCGCGGTCGGGCCGCTGCAGAGAGAGCGCACACCGCGCTCGCGCCCCTCGGCCGGGCCCTCGCGCTGCTATTCTGTTGCGTGTCGCTGGTCGTGTGCGCGTCGCCAAAGGCCGCGTGGCACTGCGCCGCGTGCGCGCGGCCACCGCTGGCAGGCCACCACCTGCAGCGGCGTCAGCGGCAGCGCGACTTTACAGTTTAAAGGTTTACAGTTTACGGGACGACAGCGCGGACCCGGACGTGCCGTGCTGTCTGAACTGCTGCCTGCGGCTGCGCGCGCCGCGCCCGGGCTGCATGCTGTTGGAGCCTGCGGTCGCGTGCCGGCTGCCGCCGGGCGAGCCGCCGCACGCGTAGTAGGAGTCATTTATGGGTGCACAGCGCTGCGCGGTGAGGCAGTGGTTGTGGGCCCGGCTCTCTGCCCCCGCCTAGTTGTCGGGGGCGGCTCATTGTTTGGTAGCACACTTGGATGCTTGGCATTTTTTTTACTGAGAGCAGTTGTGTTGTCACCAAGAGTCTCTCTCCATCCCGTCTGCACCCGCCGTGCGGTCCACCTTGGTTCTGCTTCAACACAGCTCGTGTGGCGTGCCATCACTGTATTAGCAGGCCTGCTCGCAGTGGCGTGCGCAACACCAAGCACCCACCGGTGCACCAACCTGTCAGATGGCCCAGGAGTGGCTCCAGGCTCCACTGAGTGCACTGGCCGCAGTCCCTGATGAGATGAGCGGGTGGGGTGTGGGGAGGAAGAGGGATTCATCCGCCCTACACACACGCGACACCCCGTGTGCCCATGCTCGCCAGCCTTATCCCCCTCCTAAGCGACTGCGACCGCATCACACGCCCCCCATCGACTGCCGCGCACGCCAAGCCACATCGTGACTGCTGCCTGGGCTGGCTTTCAGACGCTGTGTCGATCGCGACCGGCACCTCGTCTTCCAGCACCCTGTCTGCGCTCATATCCACCAGCGCCCTGAGACCGCGTCATCGTGCTGATAGCTGTGCTGTCATGAACGCAGCAGCTGCAGCGACTCGCAGCCAGTGTGAGCCGTGCTCATGTGGACACAGAGATGAAAGGGCTGGGGTCTTGAGTGTCGTGGCATGCAGTTGCTTACTGAACTCCTTTACACGGCATGCGTACAACACGAGTTTCAATCTGCTCAAAATACAGCCTCTGATGGACCTTTTCCCTCTAGCTAGAACATGCTGATTCCAACAACGCACTCGCGCCTCGCCCCTACACGCCGTCGTCAACCGGCGCATGCATTCCCACTGGACGGGCCTGCATTGGGCCTGCATCTTCCCCTGCTTAACCCAGAGTGGCGCTGGCCACCACGCTGGCCACCTGGCTTCCAGTGTTGCACGACTGCAGTGCATCATCAACGCCGCTCCGTGGCTCCCCCGCATGCTCCTCCGGCAGCTCTTGTGGGTAGTGGGCAGCACACAGCTTGGTTGATTCGTCATGTGAGTCGCGCAGCCGCCATCCCCACAACGGCCTCGTTGATGAGCTGTGGCACGCACGCGAGCGCACAGCACTCGCTGATGATGCGCCTCATCACCGGGCTGCTTTGGTCGTAGCCGCTGGCACCAAACTCCAGCAGCAGGCGGACGCACTCGTGCGTCGTCTGGCTGGTCAGAGTTAAACATCTCATTTGAACGTGGGCCCTGGAACAATGCCTCCATCACCTTGCTCATGCGTGCCTGCTGGGCATCACTGGGCTGCAGCGCCAGAGTGACGCGGCGCAGCAGGAGCAGCAGGGGCGCAAAGGAGCGTGGAGGACTGTGCGAGTTGGAGATCGACATGCCGGCAGTAAACTGTGCAGCCGCTGTGAGCGCAGTGCAGCCTGCGCTAGTTTGTGCTGCCATCATGGCTGCCGGGTCAGCAGACGGGTGGTTGAGCAGCACGCGCATAACATCTGCATGGCCGCCCCAAGCAGCATGCATCAGCGCGGTCACGCCCTTCCTATCCGTGGCCTCCAGCATGGCGCGCTGCATGGACTCCTGCGCTGCGCCGTGCACCGCTGACCTGCTCTGGCCACCACCTGGCTCCACGCCCAGCAGCCTCTGCATGGCTTCCACGTCACCCTTCGCAGCTGCTGCCCACATTGCTTGGCGCGCCTGCTGCTGCTGCTCGTCGACCCCCGATGGCATGTCGACCCCACCCTCAAGACCACCCTCAAGACAGGCAACTTACCATGACCTTATGGAGGGGAGACAGGCAAATTACCATTACGTTGTGGTTAGTAGGGCAGCAGTCCAACACACCTCCATTGGACGACTGCATGCCCCGACGACTGCATGCCCCTCCTCCGGTCGTGTGCGCCGGCTGACGTCGCTGCACTCGTGGAGGCAATGGCGGTGTTTGGCCGAGCGACCGGCCTCGTCCTCAACCTTGGCAAGTGCGGCGTCTTGCCCCTCGGGTCGGCGGGGGCAGGCCTGCTGGCGGGCGCTCAGGTGGCTGGGCTGCGCGTGTTGGACGCGGGCGTGTCGCTGGGGGTGCCGGTCTCGGCCGGCCTGCCGCCCCCGGAGGGCGTCACTGGTGTGTGCCGCAAGAGGCTGGTGGCTGCGTACACCAAGCTCGCGCGTTTCCCCATGTCGGCATTTGGCAGGGGGCACGCGGCGGCGACCTACGGGGTCTCCCCCATCCTGTTCCGGGCGGTGCACTGTGGCATGACCCCAGAGGCGGAGAGGCTGCTCTCCCGGTGGACGGCTGCACTGGTGGACAGGAGCGTTGGGCCGGACCCGCCTGCCGAGCTGCCGCGCTGGGCCTCCTCGGTGCCAGGTGCGCCCGCTGAGCTGCTCATGGGGCGGCCGGCGCACGGTGGGTTTGGGGCGCCGGCGTGGCGGGAGATCGTGCATGGGTAGTGGGCAGTCCACCTCGCGTGCCTTTTCGGGGCGTGGGCGGCTGACGCCGCCGGGCTCCTGATGCCGGCCCCAAAGGCTGGCGACGGCGGCGGGGCTGGCGGCGGCGGCGGCGGCAGAGGCGGCGGGGCTGGTGGCGGCGGCGGCGGCAGCGGCGGCGGGGGTGTTGGGGGTGCTGGGGGTGGCGGTGGCGGTGGCCGGCCGGCCGAGCAGCCCGCGCCCCCGGCACGACCGGCTTGGGAGCCGCTCATGGTAGAGGTGGTGCGCCGCCTGTGCCCGGAGGCCCACCCGAGCCTTTTTGTGCTCATGGCTGGCCTCGCGCCGCGGCCCGGCACTTTCCCAGGAGGCCTCGTTGGTGAGTGCATGGGCCCGGCTGTGACCGCGGCGCTGATGCCTGGGCCGCTGCAGCGCATACTAGACGGGGTGCAGGCCCTGGGGCCGGTGGTGCGCATCCCGGGACGCGTGCTAACTGCTGAGCTGTGGGGGGCGGAGGCGCCGCTCTGGGCCAACCCCCTCCTGCAGCTGGAGCTGCCTGCCGCGCAGCGCACGGTTGACTGGAGGAAGCCCCCTGGTGAGGTGGCTGGGCACGCGCTTTTCAGTGCCGGCGATGCTACCCGCTGGTGTGAGGAGGGCCTCGCGCGCATGCGCAGCGCGCTCCCTGGCATGCGCACGGTTGCGGACGTGTGTGCGCTGTGGGCGTGGCTCGCTGCTGTTGACATGGTGCGCAGCACACGCACGGTCGACCATGCCTGCCTGGTGGCGTACGCCTCCGCGGCTCCGGCGCGCGCGCCGCATGTGCTGGGGCAGCTTCGTGCAGCGCTGGCGTGCGGTGCGTACCAGGGGGGCGGTGCCTGGAGGGGGGTCCTGTGCCGCGCCCTCTTCCCAGGTGCGCCACCGCCAGTGACGTGGGGTGAGCCAGACCTGCTGTGTGTGCGGTGCACGCTCGACCCCCTCTACACCGCAGTGGCGGTCGTGCTCGCGGCGCTGCCCACTACCTGGATCGAGGCGGCGGCTGGTGGTGCTGCCCTCACGGTGCTCCGCCCGCTCCGCCAGTTCAGCCCCCTCCCCCAGGAGGGCGAGCGCACTGCTGTGGTGGAGATCCTCCGCCTGGTCGGCTGGCAGCTACCCGGTATCATCACGTCGGCTGGCTGGCGGCGTGGGCGGCCTGGCCTGCGCTCCACAGCTGCCCGACCTGCTCCCCAGCCTGCAGCTGCGGGGGGCGGCGCTGCGGGTGAGCCTCGGTGGGTGGGGTTTGCGCATGGCCCGGGCGTGGTGAGGAAGCTGACGTGCAAGCTGGCGGTGGCGCTTCAGTTGCGGGCGGTGGTGGACGAGTGGCGGGTGCGGCGGGCGGCCACAGTGGAGGCGGCTCTGGCGCTGGACCACGGGCCGCACGGGGGCCCCCGCGTGTCTGACGTGCAGGTCTGCGCGGGGCTGCGCGGCCTGGAGGCGGCGGTGCCGGCGCTGTGGCGGGTGCCGCTCCTCAATGCCCGCAAGGAGCCCATCTGGCGGCTGTGGGTGAGTGGTTTCCACAAGCAGGCTGCGCTGTGTGTGCCCGAGTGCCCGTGCGGGTGGCGGTGCCGTGAGGAGGACGGGCCGCCGGCGACGGCGTGGCGTGCGCACTGCTTCTGGGGGTGCCCGGTGGCGGAAGCGGTGGTGGTGGCGGTTGCTGCTGCCTTTCCTGCCCCTACCCCGGTTGTCACATGCCACCAGGTGTGGCTGCTACAGCCACCCCCTGGGGTGCGGCCAGGTGTGTGGGCGGTGGTGGCCGCGCTCGTGGTGGACGCAATGGAACGCGGCCGCTGCCACCTGTGGCGCATCACTCGCCCGCGTGATGGTGTGGTGCCCCCTGCTCGCTCGGTGGCGGTTGGGCGGGCGGGGGCGCTGGCGACGATTGATCTGTGGGACGCGCTGGCGTCTTTTGCTGCGGGCAGCGTGGTGCCGCGAGGATGGGCGGGTGTGGTGGGCCCGACCCACCCCTTCGTTGGAGTGGTGGACGGCGGGCTCACTCTGAACAAGACATCCTAGGCCCCTGGGGGGGTCTGTGAGGGGAGGTGACGTCATACGCGTGCGCTGGCGGGTGTGTTGTGGTCGCTGAGTTGAGTGTTGCGGCGGGTGTGCTACCAGCCCCGCTTCCACTGGTTTGGGGGAGGGCTTTCTGGTCCCTTCACGGTTTTATACCTTGGGCCTGTCCTCCAACCACTGGAGGGGTTGGGTGTGGAGCCTGCACCGTGATGCTGCTTGCTTGGTGCCCGCCACGCCGTGGTTTGGCGCTACCGTGGGCTGATGATGATGATGGATGTTACAGTCAGGGACACCTCTAAAGGCGTATAAGACCGTGCTCGGCGCGTATGGCCCGAGCACCTTACTGAGATGGCTGGCTGTTGGTGGTAGGGGACCCCAACTCTGTAAAGAGCGTGGGCGCACCCCTAGGTCCCCTACCGCAGCGGCAGCAAACGCTTGTTGAAGTCGGTGAGCGCATGTTGGGAAACGGAAAACGCAAGGCAGGTTCGTCGCCAATTGCCAGAAGAGACATCCCCCCGTGGGGAGAAAGGCCAAGACGTGGCCGAAAAGGATATCCAGCCGGGCCGCAACCTCTAACGTGTTAAGGGGTTTTCTAACTGGGATTTCAACCAGCATTCACAGGATTCTCAACCTGTTACCCTTAACCCGGCTCTGAGCAGAAGCTGACCCCTTGTAGTTGCACCGAGCACGACATTGGACGTGTCGCAGGCCCCCCCCCGCTGAAGGGGGGAGGCACAGAAGGACTCGGTGAGGGGCACATCCCTAAGCCTAACTACCTAGAAAGGGGCTGGAAAAGGCGGTCAGTAGTGACCAACAGTGTGGGATTTGGTGATAGGTTAGAAAGCAAGCTTGCCCCCCGGTTATAGCGGATAAATATGTTCCTTCTGCATACTCCGTTTTGAGGTCGTCATCTTTGAGGCAGCTTTCACGTGTGAGACCCAGCGTGGGCATTTCTCAGGTGCGCCAGCTGCGGTGCACTGCAAACGGCACAGTCCACCGCAGCTCCTCGGGAACCCACGCTTGGGTCCCCGCCACTATCGTGGCTGCCTCATTGACTCCTAATTCAAAACATCGTTCGCTTCAGGTCAATTATTCCTCCCGATCCTCTACCATCTCCAGGCTTGTGTTACGTATATCAAGGCACGAGACCAGAAAGTTGGCCATGTCACGCCAAAAACAAGGGTAAAGTAGCCCCGGGCTGGGGTTCATAAACGCCCGCATCTTCGCATCCAAGCCTTTATCGTCCCCAGGGACGCTCAGGAAAAGGGTGTGGAACTGTACGCGTGTCTCCGTATACGCTGGACACTCAAAAATCACGTGTGCCTCATCCTCCCGCATGCCACAAAGGCGACAGAGCCTCTGGCTGCGTGGCTCTGCCTGCGCCGTGTGGCGCCCCTTCTCTATCTGCAGTTCATGCAGCCCCATTCTAAAGCGTGCGAGTGTCGTGATCTGGGCGGCGCTGTTCAGCCCCGTCCAGAGCATTGGTGCGCCGCCACAGTCGTTGCCATCCACCGCAAGTAAGTAAGCATCTTGAAGCGGTGTGACCATGAGTCAGGCACTGAGCGGACGACGCTGAGCTGGTTGGCGTCCTCTGGCAGCTCTGGTGTGCTGGTCTCTGATGCCAGCCAACCTGCCGCTGCTGTCTCTAGCAGGCGGGCGATGCCCCCCGCCTCCTGGCCCCACACCAGCGTGTGCCCCACTGTGCTGAGGCACTCGCTCAGCTGTGCCACCCAGCTCTCTCGCACGCCACCCGCCGCTAGCTCTCCCGCATTGCCGCCTTCAGCAGAGAGCAGAGAGGGCTACCTTTGTAGCTTTACCTTTCTTTGGTGGGCCTCGTGCCTGCTCTCTTAAGTCCCGCTGGAGCTTTGGAACCGAACGTGTGACCGCCGGCAGTGGATTGTAAAACTCTCATCATCCATTGGCAGCTGTTCCGTGTGCCTGTAGGCACCAGTTGTCACAGTCGAGAGTACAGATAGTTCACAAGTACACGAGTACACTACCTAGATGAAGTCCTTGGCTCTTCAAAGCCATGGCTGTGCGGTTGCGATGCCCGGCTCAACACACACACACACACACACAAACACACACACACACACACACACACGCGCGCGCTCAGACTCCTGACTGACCTGTCCCAGCTCCCCATGCTGGTGGCAGAGGCAGAGACGGTCGCTCTGGGTGCAGCGCTGCAGGTGCGTGGGGCGCTTGCCTAGGCTGCGGGGCGGTGCTGCCTTTACCTGCCTAGCAGGCGTGCATGTGCGTGCAGTGCGCCGGCAGGGCATGTGTGAAAGGGCAGGTTGGAGGCCCACTCATCCAGCCACGCACACACACACACACGCCCAAACACTCACACCCATGTGTGCGGCAGAGTGGCGCGACCTGGGTGGGCGGGCGCGTGTTGGTGAGCGAGCACGCGGCGGTAGGGGGCGGGAGGGGGCACTGGCGCTGACACTTCTGGAGGCGCGGGTGAAAGCGCGCGCGCGGCGCAGCTCAATGCAGACGCGGGGCGCGAGCGTGTTGAGGCACTCGGGAAGGCGCCGTTTGATGGCGAACACAGCTGCACAGCTGTAAAGAAGAAACCAGCTTACAATCGAGTCGTGTCTTGAACGGTGCTGCTGGTTAACAGATGCCAAATGCAAACACACACGCGCCCCCCCAGCACCCTCTCATTCTGGCAGCGTTTTACAACCGCTGTCTGCAAGGTTTTTTTGAAATCACCTGCGCCTCTCTCAGCACAGGGAAAGTACCGCCACTCTAGCAGTGGCTACAGTAGTGGCGGCGCTCTTCGAGCTGGTGCCCGGTGCAAACGCCCTGTGTACGTGTGGATCAATAACCGACCTCTCTGCGAAAACAAGCGAGTTCTAAACAGTCCCCTCTTTTTGTGTTTTGGCTTTTTTCCCAAGCGGAGTTAAACGAAAAATCGACAGCTTCATCACCAGCACGCGCACACAGCATCTCGTCCCCTCCCTCCCACCCCTCTCGCTCGGGGCCTGGCCGCGCCCGCGTCGCCCGCACCACACAGGGCGCGGCGCCTAGCGCGGCAGCCAGCCAGCCGACCCGACACACCTCGCTCATCTCAATTCCTACCCCCCCCCCTTCCGGCAATGGCGTCCCCGAGGCGCCGCCCCCTCCCTCTCCAGGCCACCCTGAAACGTTCCTGGCACACGACTTGGACCAGGCGTCGAGGAAGCGCGAGAGGACGACTGCCTCGTTTTTTTGCTTTTTTGTTTTTTCTTATTTCTTCGCTGTTTTTTTTGTTTGTTCGAGGCGTTCTTGAGGCGTTTTTTGACCCGTTCATGAGAATGACACAGCATCCTCTGCATGGCACAGCGCGCCACCTTGCCTGCTTGCATGAAGCAGGCAAGCATCTCAACTCTGTGCGCCGCGAGCTGCTTGCCATGGCGCAGGTTCGCGTACGTGCCCTTCCACAGCAGCGCACGTGGGTGTGTGGCGCTGCCTGCATGACGCAGGCATGCAGCAGGGCGTTCGCGTGCCTGTCCACAGCATGCGCTGCGGTGTGCCGTTAGCTGCTTGCGTGATGGTGCAGGTTCGCTCACGTGCCCTTCCACAGCAGCGCACACACGCGCATCGCTGCCTGCATGAAGCAGGCACGCAGCAGGGCGTTCGCGTGCCACGCGCGCTGCATGCAGCGCGTCCGTGTGCGCTGCAAGCTGCTTGAAGCACAGTGGCACATGTGCGTGGCGCACGTGCGTGGCCACCTGAGCACCCCCATGCGCAGCACCCCCACAAGCAGCAGCAGCACACCCATGAGCAGCACGCCCATGGGCAGCAATAGGACACCCGTGAACAGCAGCAGCAGCAGCACACCCATGAGCAGCATGCCCATGCACAGCATACCCATGCGCAGCACACCCATAAGCAGCACGCACATGAGCATCAGCAGCATGCCCATGAGCAGCACACCCATGAGCAGCACGCACATGAGCAGCACACACGGGCAGCACGCCCCACACCCATGTGCGACACACTGAGCCATGAGCAGCAAACCCATGACGGCAGCGTCCACATGCCCCATCGTGACCATCGCCCGCGCCGTGTTGGCCGGGGTCGTGGCTTGCATGAAGCATGGCTTGCATGAAGCAACACAGCATGCGCTGCACAGCGTGTCTCGTGTGCGCCGTGAGCTGCTTGCAGCTCGGCCGTGCGTGTGGCCACTTGCATGGCGACGCAGGGTCCACAGCAGGGCACACGTGCATGGCTGCATGACACGCAGCAGGCTGTTCACGTGCCCGTCCACAGCATGCGCTGCAGCGCGTCTCGTGTGCGCCGTGAGCTGCTTGCAGCTCGGCCGTGCGTGTGTCTGCTTGCATGGCGACGCAGGTTCCACAGCAGGGCACACGTGCGTGGCTGACACGCAGCAGGGCTCACGTGCCCATCCACAGCATGCGCTGCAGCGCGTCTCGTGTGCGCCGTGAGCTGCTTGCAGCTCGGCCGTGCGTGTGTCTGCTTGCATGGCGACGCAGGTTCCACAGCAGGGCACACATGCGTGGCTGCATGGCACGCTGACTGGTGTGCGCAGGTTCACGCACGTGCCCTTCCACAGCATGCGCTGCAGCGCGTCTCGTGTGCGCCGTGAGCTGCTTGCAGCTCGGCCGTGAGTGTGGCTGCTTGCATGGCGATGCAGAGTCTACAGCAGGGCACACGTGCGTGGCTGCATGGCACGCAGACGAGCGTTCACGTGCGCGTCGACAGCATGCGCTGCAGCACGTCTCGTGTGCGCCGTGAGCTGCTTGCAGCTCGGCCGTGAGTGTGGCTGCTTGCATGGCGAAGCAGAGTCCACAGCAGGGCACACGTGCGTGGCAGCCTGGATGCAGCAGGGCGTCCACGTGCCCGTCCACAGCATGCGCTGCAGCACGTCGAGGTGCGCCATGCGCTGCAGCACGTCGAGGTGCGCCATGCGCTGCTTGCCGTGCCGTGCGTGCCGTGCGTGTTGCTGCTTGCATGGCGACGCAGGTTCCACAGCAGGGCACACGCACAGTGCGTTCACGTACCCGTCTACAGCATGCGCTGCAGCGCGTCGAGGTGCGCCGTGAGCTGCTTGAAGCTCGGCCGCACGTGTGGCTGCTTGCATGGCGGCGCAGGTTCCACGGCAGGGCACACGTGCGTGGCTGCATGACACGCAGCAGGGCTCACGTGCCCGTCCACAGCATGCGCTGCAGCGCGTCGAGATGCGCTGTGAGCTGCTTGAAGCTCGGCCGCGCCGACGGGTTGTTGTCCATGCACATCTCGATGAGGCCGCGCCACTCGGGCTCGCAGCTGCTGGGGACGTGCAGGTGGATGGAGCCCTGCGCGGTGTGTGTGTGTGTGTGTGTTGAGTGTGTGTGTGTGCGTGGCGGGGCACGGCAGCTGCTGGGGACGTGCAGGTGGATGGCGCCCTACGCGGTGTGTGCGTGATTGTGTGTGTGTTTTCGGCATCAGGCATCAGGGCACAGCAGCTGCTAGGCACGTGCGCCTGCATCGAGCACTGCCGCATCGGGATGATAGAAACGGGCACAGAGAGGCATGCGACGCATCGCCGCGTCGCTGCACCCCCGCCTGGATAAGCGCAAGTCAGATCTGCTGCGCGGACTCCGGGAGTAAGGTCCGTGTACATCACTAGCGCGTTTGCTGTCGCTGCGGTAGGAGACTTGGGGGTGCCACCACGCTCTTTGCAGAATTGGGGCTCCCGACGACCAACAGCCAGCCGTCTCATTAAGGTGCTCGGGCCACACGCGCCGATCACGGTCTTTTACTTGTAGAGACTGACTGACTGCAACATCCATCATCATCAGTGCAAGTGCGACTGTACCATGCGCGAGGGAGGCACCCATCTTCCCGCACGCACCTGCATGAGCCAAGCAAAATCTTCTTCGCATGAGTGTACGGCACCTCGCCCCCCGTCAACACACTCTCTCTGCTCCCCCTCTCCTCTGTCTCCCTCTCTTCTCTCCCTCTCTTCTCTCCCCCTCCATTCTCTCTCCCAAGGTGGGGTTCACTCTGTAGTGTGGCTGGGTGTCACTTTGGGGTGTTTTGAGGTTCGAAAATGACAGCCTTGCCCACGCGAGCTTAACTTGCCACTTTGCATGCGTGTTACATATATTATAGGGAGCTTAAGTCCAAAGCGGCGATTTAGGCTCGCGTGGGCAAGGGGGTTTCATTTCCACACTTGCGGCGTGGAAATCAGGGCCGAACGCACGCCTCGGACACCCACGCCCAGGAATCAACTGCGCAGTATCAGTGCCTAGGTCTGGGGACCGTCGGGGGGCGCTGGGGCGTGGAGAGGCGGCGCTGGGAGCGAGGGGAGGAGGGTGCAATTAAACACACCCCAAAAATCGAGCAAAAACAGCCTGCCGCGCCGCCACCACGCACAGGAAGCGTGTTTATCGAGCCACAGACATGTAGCATGTATCACAGCATTTGATGGCAAAGGCTGGAGTCAGACAGGGGCCTGTAGGCATGGTGCAGGGTGCGCGCACAGGGTGAGATCCCAGCTGCATGGCGCTCCATCTCCGTGCAGCGACGCAAACAACCCCCAGTCGACTCTTCCGGCTTGCCAGAGAATAATACGGATATATAGGACAAGTCTGTCGCCTCACACCGGCAGGAGCTGCGCTCCTACGTGACCGCTGGTCGACAGCTGGTGTTGCCTGAGGCAAACCACGAGGCCCTCGCACCGCTGCGCTCGGACACAGGGGCCTTATATAAATGCCCCGGCGTATGATTTGACGGCTCTGCGGCCGCCGCGGCGTCTGTGCGCGACCCGGGAGACACATTTTGCACCCACACCCGACTCCTAGCCCTCGCTACACACGCCACCAGGGCACACACCACCGATCCTAAACTGTTTTTGGGGTCATTTGCAAGCGTTCTGCGTCGATTTTGAAGTGACACCTAGGTTCAAAGGGGAGTGAACCCCCTCTTTCTCTCCCTCTCTCTTCTCTCTTCTCCCTCTTCTCTACCTCCCACACGCACCTCCATCAGGGCGAGCAGGAGCTGCTGCGCATGCAGTTCCCCCCCCCCCGCCCCCCTCAGCCCTCCCTACACCCACACACGCCAACACACTCTCTCTCTCCTCACCTACATCAGGGCCAGTAGTATCTGCTGCGCAGACAGCTCCTTGTACGGCACCTCGAGCTCCTCCCCCGCCAACACACACAAACACACCAACTCTCCCTCTCTCCTCCCTCTCCTTCTCTTCTCTCTCACTCTCTTTGTTATCCTCACTTGCATGAGCGCGAGCAGTATCTGCTGCGCAGATAGCTCCCTACACACACACACATACACACACACAAATGCATGCATACAGTGTTCATACATTCCTTCTCTTATCTCGCACTCTCTGGTTTCTTCTCTCCCTCTCTCCTCACCTGCATGAGTGCGAGCAGTATCTGCTGCGCAGACAGTTCCTTGTACGGCACCTCCAGCGTGTACATCTCCCACATCACGACACCCATGCTCCACACGTCACACTTCTCAGACACCTGCGAGTGAAGGGCACAGGATTTACGTTGTTGTTGCTGTTGTTGTTGCTGTTATTGTTGTTGCTGTTGGGTTGAAAGGCTGTTGGGTGAAGTGCCCATGCTCCACACGTCACACTTCTCGGACACCTGCGAGTGAAGATCACAGGATTTACGCTGTGGTTGCTGGTGTTGGTTGTTGGGGTTAAGGAGTGGGTGGGTGGGTAGTGTGAAGTGTTATACACATCACGGCGCCCATGCTCCACACATCACACTTCTTAGACACCTGCGGTTAAAGGGCACAGGATTTACGCTGTGGTTGCTGGTGTTGGTTGTTGGGGTTGAGGGGTGGGTGGGTAGTGTGAAGTGTTATGCACATCACGGCGCCCATGCTCCACACATCACACTTCTCGGACACCTGCGGTACGGGTTCGGGGCACAGGGTTATGTCGTTGCTGTTGTTATTGCTTGTTGTTTGTTGTTTGTTGTTGTTGTCGCTGCTGCTGCTGTTGTTGTTGTTGTTGTTGGTGGTGGTGGTGGTGGTTTGGGCTGTTGCGTAGTGCAAAGTTCCCATGTTCCACACGTCACACTGCTGAGACACCAGCGGTATGGGTTCAGGGTTTAGGATTTATGTTGGTGGTGGTGTGTGGGGGATGCGTGGTCGCGGTGGTGGTGGTGGTGGGAGTGCAGGGCTTTAGTCACCCACTGTGCACACCCACCGTTCAAACAGCCGCTGCTCATACCCTACAAACAGGCCACACGCGGTCGCGCCCCACACTCCACACCATGGCTGCACTACAAAACAGACACAAACTACATAAAACCCTGAACCCCTTCAACCCAACTGCACCCTACAAACAGGCCACACGCGGTCGCGCCCCACACTCCACACCATGGCTGCACTACAAAACAGACACAAACTACACAAAACCCTGAACCCCTACAACCCAACTGCACCCTACAAACAGGCCACACGCGGTCGCGCCCCATACTCCACACCATGGCTGCACTACAAAACAGACAAACTACACAAAACCCTGAACCCCTACAACCCAACTGCACCCTACGAACAGGCCACACGCGGTCGCGCCCCACACTCCACACCATGGCTGCACTACAAAACAGACACAAACTACACAAAACCCTGAACCCCTACAACCCAACTGCACCCTACGAACAGGCCACACGCGGTCGCGCCCCACACTCCACACCATGGCTGCACTTCAAAACAGACACAAACTACACAAAACCCTGAACCCCTACAACCCAACTGCACCCTACAAACAGGCCACACGCGGTCGCGCCCCACACTCCACACCATGGCTGCACTTCAAAACAGACACAAACTACACAAAACCCTGAACCCCTACAACCCAAACGTGCCTGCATGGGGTTGGGCACCAGCTCGCGGGCGATGCAGGGCACCGCAGTTTGCGCCCCACACACCCCGCACCAGGTCCACACGACTTGCTGCGCACACAAATACGGCACACGCACGCACGCACTGCGCACTGAACAGACACAAACCACACACACACACACACGCGCACACACACACACATGCACGCACTGACGCACCTGCATGGGGTTGGACACCAGCTCAGGGGCCATGTAGGGCAGCGTGCCGCGGAGGTCGCGGCACGACACAAAGTTCTGGAACTTGTGCTTCGAGAG
>VFSX01000204.1:220000-250000 GCA_016618255.1 Chlamydomonas sp. UWO 241 | reverse complement strand
CTGTGCGTGTGCGTGAGAGAAGGGGGGGGGGTCGCGCTTGAGCCACTTCTGCCCCCCCCTCCCCCCGCAAGTGCTGTCACATGCCCGCCTTCCCAACGGACGGTAGCATCGACCATCATCCTAGACAAGCCGCCATCACCGATGCAGCGGTGCCCACGCATGCCCCCCCCCACACACGATGTGAACCTTCCCCCATCTGCATGGTCGATTCGCTGCATTTGGCAAACCGCTCGCGCTCGAGCCACTTGACTCGCCCCCCTGCAGAGCCGCTATTACAGCTCTCGCTACCGTAGTACCGCTTTGCCTTGCCGCCACTCTTATAAAGGGGGTCATTGGTTAGAATTTAGGTGCCTTGCTGGTGCCTTGCCGCCGGATTGCTTTTGGATTGTTTTCCCGTTTTGACGTCACTTTTGGCGCCATTTCCGATTTTTTCGGCATTTTTATTTAGAAATCGGCCTTCCCGGCACGTCCTCGGAATCATTTAATCGGCAAGGCAAAGCGGTACAATGGTTTGCGCCATGTTGATATGGATCCTGCTCTGCCCCACCTGCATTGAATGACTTGCTGTATTCGGCAAACCGCTCGCGCTTGGGCCACGTGGACCCCCCCACCCGCCCCCCCCAAGGCCCTTGGGAAGCTGGGCAGCTCTGCTGGAAAGGATCGCACGACACACGACACGACTCGACAGCCCCATTGATTCACCTGCATGAACGACTCGCTGTATTTGGCAAACCGCTCGCGCTTGAGCCACTTGACGGCGACGAGGCCGTGCGACTGCACGTTGGCAAACGACACCTCGCCAAATGCGCCCTCGCCGATCTGCATGGGAGTGTGGGGTGTGAGGGGAGAGTGTGGGAAGAGTGTGGAAGTGTGAGCCACTTGACGGCAACGAGGCCATGCGACTGCACGTTGGCAAACGACACCTCGCCAAACGCGCCCTCGCCGATCTGCATTTGTGGGATTGAGTATGTGTGGAGGTGTGAGGAGGTGTGGGGAGGGTGTGGGGTTTGGAGAGAACGTCACCAAACGCGCCTCTCCGATCATGGGAGCATGGGAGTGTGGGAAAAGTGTGGAGGTGTGGAGGTGTGGGGAGGGTGTGGGATGTCGAGGACACCCAACGCGCCCTCGCTGATCTGCATGGGAGTGGGGGAGTGGGAGTGGGAAGGGTGTGGGGAGGCTGCGGGGGGCATACGCAAAAAAACTCTCCAAACGCGTGCTCTCCAATCTCTGCACGAGGGAGTGTGCCAGTGAGGTGCCGATTGTGTTGTGCGTATTTGTGGGGAGGGGGGGAGAGGGGCGGGACAGGTGTCAAGGTAACGAAGATGAAATATACCATAATCAATGGCGCACAGACAGCCAGACTGACTGACTGACATAGACCACCATTAGTTATTCAATCATGTGGATGGCACACCTTTCTAATTATGACCAGTGGCACCCTCACGACGCCACGTGCAATGTGGGGGCGTGTGTGCATGCGCACGTGCACCACTGCAAAGCTCTGCAGTGTCAATGTGTGGGTGTGTGAGAGCAGGGTGGGAGGGCTGTATTGTCCACACCTTTCGAATGATGACGACCTCGTCGAGTGGCACCCTCACGACGCCGTCGAGCCGCTTGCCCGGCGTCCCCGGCGTGCCGCCGGGGCTCGTCAGCGGGCCCTCGTCGCCCTCGCCTGCCGCAGTGTGGGGCAGAGCGTCAGCTGTGGGCGTGTACACCTTGTGTGTGTGCCATGCACGCCATGCGGCGCATGCCATGCTGCAGCGCCACGCCATGTGCCGCCATGCGCGCGAGTGCTCAACGCCATGCGACGTGCACGCCATGCGGCACGCCATGCAGTGTCTGCCGCAGCGTGGGCAGAGCGTCAGCGTGTGGGTCATGCACACCAGTCGTGTGCGCCATGCAGCGCACACCAGTCGTGTGTGCCATGCAGCGCAGGCCACGCCGGCCCCATGCGGCCCCATGCGGCACACACCCTCACTCACCGCCAGCGCCGCCGCCGCCGCCATTGCTCTGCGGAAGCGCTATCCCCCCGGGGCCGCCGAGCCCGCCGGGGCCGCCGGCGCTCGTGTGACGCGAAAACTCCTGCGGGGCGAGGACGCCGCGATGGGTCACTCTCACGCACACGATCGCGCGCACGACGCGCTCCGACGTGCTTGGGCGCGCCCTCAGCACATGCATGCTGCACACCCTTGACAGGAGCACACACAAGCACACACGTACGCATGAAGACACGCATGCACACCACACACCTGCGTTACCAGCACCCCAGCATGAGCCCCGCCCCCTCCTCTGCCGGGCGCCTGGGGTTTGCCACGACCGCCTGTAGGAGGACGAGTGTGTGTGTGTGTGCGTGTGTGTGTATGTGTGTTTCTCTCTCTGTTTTGTGTGTGTCCCTTGGTCGGCGTCGCGCCTGATGTGAACGCGTGCATGTTGTGTGTGTGTGTGTGTGTTTTCTCTCTGGTGTGCGTGCGCATGTGTGCGCGCGCGCGCGTGCGTGTGTGTGTGTGTGTCTGCCATGCACAGCAAATGTCCCCGCGGGGCACACGTGTGAGCATGCACAGTTTGCGCGTATGTGTGTTTGTGTGTAAGTGTGTGTTTGTGCGTGTGTGTCACACCCTGCTGTGTGTGTGTGTGTGTGTGTGTGTGGGTGCGCGTGTGCGTGCCGGCCAGTGATGTAGACAGTTGTTGGCGTGATGGCGGTTGTGTGGCGCAAAACCAGACCTCCTGTGGAAGAGGAGAGTGTGTGTGTGTGTGTGGAGGGGACCGGCCTAGATGCGCGGATGCAAGAGTTAAGGAACCGCATGCCCTACCACATTCCCTACGCCTCAGGCAGCGCCAGGCGGCGCCTTCACTTGCGTGGATCAGACGGCGCCTCAGGCGCTCCGACCGCCTGAGGCATCTGTTGAGTTGAGGTGAGGCTGATACACCAGCAGTGGGTCTTCACAGCCATCTTAACGCTAAGACGGCTGTGAAGGCCCACTACTGGTTCATCAACCTAACCTCCACTCAACAGCACCGCCTCAGGCGCACCCTCGATCGCACACCGCCTTGCGCGTCACCCCGACCACCTCTGGCGCCACTGGACCACCCCGACCACCTCTGGCGCCACGTGGACCCTGACCGCCTTTAGGCGCCCACCACCGCCTCAGGCGCACCCCGCACTGAATCCGACGTCATGACCGCCTTCACTTGCGTGCCTTTTTCCAAGACGTTGGGATTGTGGTAGGGCTGCTCTACCCCAGGTTCTGGCACGATGTGTTTGGCAGTGGTTTCCTTTTCAACATTTGCAGCCGGATTCGGGAGCCATGGAGCCGGAATTTCAGTCAAATGGCTCCAGAATATTACTTTCAAACCACTGTGTGGAGCCCTGGCTTCCGGGTCGCATGCTTTAAGAAAAGCACCGCGTGCACAGCAATCAGCACCCCAGTCACACTGGCAGTGCACCCCCCCTCCCCTTGCCACTCACCTTTCCCGCTGCGCTGCCCTGCTCCAGGTGCACCCACGCCGCCGAGTCGACACCCCCCTCCCCTCCCCGCCCCCCCTGGTCGTCTCGGGGGCTCCAGTCACACTGGCAGCGGACCCCCCACCCACCCCCCTCCTTTCCACCCACCTCTTCCGCTGCGCTGCCCTGCGCCAGGCGCCGCCCACGCCACTATCGTCATCCCCCTCCCCGCCCCGCCCTCCCGTGCGGGAAGTGCCCACTCCTTTGCAACTATATAGCCATCGCCAAATGAGGCGTTCATGTCGCAGGCCACACACCTCTTTCGCTGCGCTGCCCTGCGCCCGGGTGACGCCCACGCCGGCGAGTCTTCGCCACCCTCCCCGCCCCGCCCCCCCCCTGGTCGTCTTGAGGGCTCCTGACACACTCGCAGTGGAAGCCCCCCCCACACACACACACCCCTTATCACGCACCTCTTCCGCTGCGCTGCCCTGCGCCTGGAGCCGCCCACGCCGCTGAGTCGTCGTCCCCCTCCCCGCCCCGCCCCCCCCCCCCCCCCCTGTGTGGGAGCTGCTCACGCCCTTGCAACTATACAGCCATCGCCAAGTGGGGCGTTCATGTTGCAAGCCACGCACCTCTTCCACTGCGCTGCACCCGGTGCCGCCCCACGCTGCCTCCTTTGCCACTGGCACAACAGCCCGAAAGGGTGCTAGGGTGTGTTGTGGAGCCACGGGCCCTTGCAACCAACGCCTAGCAAAGTAGGAGGCCAA
This sequence comes from Chlamydomonas sp. UWO 241, assembly GCA_016618255.1. Lineage (NCBI taxonomy): Eukaryota > Viridiplantae > Chlorophyta > Chlorophyceae > Chlamydomonadales > Chlamydomonadaceae > Chlamydomonas > Chlamydomonas priscui. The sequence goes on along the minus strand of VFSX01000204.1, from coordinate 245,791 downwards.
GCAGGAGGGTTTGCTAGGCATACGTGTCGCAACCCGCGCACCTCTTCCGCTGCGCTGCCCGGCACCCGGAGCCCCGCCCACGCAGCAGAGTCGACACCCACCTCCCCTCCCCGCCCCCCCTGGTCGTCTTGGGGGGTCCAGTCACACCTGCAGTGGAAGTCCCCCCCCCCCCATTATCACGCACCTTTTCCGCTGCGCTGCCCTGCGCCAGGTGCTGCCCATGCAGCCGAGTCGTCGTCCCCCTCCCCGCCCCGCCCTCCCGTGTGGGAGCTGCTCGCGGCCGTGCAACTACATAGCCATCGCCAAGTGTAGTGTTCACACTGGCAGTGCACCCCCCCCCCTTTCCACTCACGTCTCCCGCTGCGCTGGCCTGCACCCGGAGCCCCGCCCACGCAGCCGAGTCGTCGTCCCCCTCCCCGTCCTGCCCCCCCTGGTCGTCTTGGGGGGGCCAGTCACACCTGAAGTGGAAGCCCCCCCCCCCTTATCACTCACCTCTTCTGCTGCGCTGCCCGGCACCCGGAGCCGCCCACGCGGCCGAGTCGTCGTCGCCCTCCCCGCCCTGCCTTCCCGTGTGGGAGCTGCTCCCGAACACCGAAATGTGTGACGGGAAGTCGAAATCGGCGTCGCGCATCGCCGCCGCGCCGCCGCCGTTTACACCTGCGGAGGCGAGCCACGCAAGCGTCGGTGGGTGAGTGGCTGGGTGGGTGGGTGGGTGGGTGAGTCATTCAGACACATAAGCATATGACACACATAAACACACTCACACACACACCGCCATTGACGTCTGCGGAGGCGTGCCACGCAAACGTCGGCGGGTGGGTGGGTGGGTGAGTGAGTGCGTAGGTGAGTCATTCAGACACATAAAAAACCACGCACACACACGCCGCCGTTCAGACCTGTGGAAGCGTGCCACGCAAGCGTCGGCGGGTGGGTGGGTAGGTGGGTGGGTGAGGCATTCAGACACAAAACACACACACACACACACACACACACGTGTTGACACCTGCGGAGGCGTGCCACGCAAGCGTCGGTGGGTGGGTGGGTGGGTGGGTGAGTGGCTGGGTGAGTGGGTGGGTGAGTCATTCAGACACATAAACATATGACACACATAAACACACACACACACACACACACACGCCGCCATTGACGTCTGCGGAGGCGTGCCACGCAAACGTCGGCGGGTGGGTGGGTGGGTGGGTGAGTGAGTGTGTGAGTCATTCAGACACAAACACATAAACACACACACACACGCCGCCGTTCAGACCTGTGGAGGCGTGCCACACAAGCGTCGGCGGGTGGGTGGGTGGGTGGGTGAGGCATTCAGACACATAAACACACACACACACACACACGCCGTTGACACCTGCCGAGGCGTGCCACACAAACGTCGGTGGGTGGGTGGGTGGGTGGGTGAGTGAGTGGGTGGTTGGTTGGGTGAGTCATCCAGACACAAACACACACATAAACACACACACACACACACACGCACGCCGTTCAGACCTGCCGAGGCGTGCCGCGCAAACGTCGGTGGGTGGGCGGGTGGTTGATTTTACAGTCTTGTTGGACACCTTAAATGGCATATTAGACTTGTGCTTGCGCACTCAATCCCTGAGGCAGGCAGATACTATCACCAGCACGAGTCCACTGAGTGGATACACATTCACTGTGTCAATCCCACAAGCTCGGGTAGATCTGGCCGTCTGGGTGAGTGGGTGGGTGAGTCATTCAGACACAAACACAAACACACACACACACACACACACACGCCGTTCACTCCTGCCGAGGCGTGCCGCGCAAACGTCGGTGGGCGGGTGGGTGAGTGAGTGAGTCATTCAGACACAAACACACATAACACACACACACACACACACGTTCACACACACACGTGCACACCTGCGGCGGCGCGCCACACCACGCACGCGTTGGTTAGGCAGGCAGGCACACGCACAAACACAGACACCCATGCACACCCACAGACACATGGGACAGCCTCACCACGAGTGATTTAGTTTTCAGCTTTTTTCCTTGTTGTTTTGGGGCCAGCCGGCGCGCGGACCAACGCACCGTTGACCGCCTTGTCCGCTGACTTGGCGTTGACCAGTGCGGAGGTGCCTCCACAGCCCCACACTGCCCCACACTGCGCCAGACACCTACTTAATGGCCCCGCCCCATGGCCCCAAAAGTGGACCCTTGACTAAATTGTTTTGGGGCGTAATGGCCCCACATGGCCGCAAATGGCGAAAACAAAATCTCTGCTCACCACACACGCGTCGGTCGGGCAGGCAGGCAGGCACAAACGCGCACACGCAGGCACGTGCACACACACAGAGTTCACAAAACACCCACCCACACCCACACCCACACACAAATGTGCGCACACAACACAAACCCACACAGAGAACACACGCATCACACACGCACGCACCCTTGCCCTCGGAGCCGCCCCCGCCCCCGCCCCCGTGCCCGCCGCCGCCCAGCGCAGAGCCCAGTGTCACGGGGAGGTGCAGCGTGCTGCCGTGCCCCCCGCCCCCGCCGCCTCTGCCTCCGTCTCCGCAGTCGCCGCCAAACTCGGAGATGTGCGTCGGGAGGTTGCGCCCCGGGTCGAGGCGCGACAACGCGTGCGCCCCCAGGCTGCCGCCGCCGCACCCGCCGCCGTCGTGTCCGCCGCCGTGCGAGGCCGGCAGGTCGAGCGTGTCTGGGAGCTGCAGGGCGGCCGCAAGCGCAGACGGCGTCGCGGCGTCAATCGCGCCGGCGGCCGCGCCCGCCGCGTCCGTCCACCGCGGTACCACGCCCTGCTGCTGCTGCCGCTGCTGCTGCTGCTGGTGCAGCTGCAGGAGGGACGGCACCCGCGGGGGCGCGCGGGGGCCGTGGCCGTGGCCGTTGCCGGTGCACCCGTAGCCGCCGCCGAGCGCGGCGGGCGTGCCGCTCCCGCTGCCATCGTCGCCGTCGTCCGCCCACAAGCCGCTGTCAATTCGAGTGTGGGGGCGGGGGGCAGGGGTGAGGCTGGGTGTGCGGTGTCGATTTGAGTAAGGGTGAAGGCGGGGCGGGCGTGCCGCTCCTGCTGCCGTCATTGCTACCGTCCGCCCACAAGCCGCTGTCGATTCGAGTGTGGGGGCGGGGGGTAGGGGTGAGGCTGGGTGTGCGGTGTCGATTTGAGTAAGGGTGAAGGCGGGGCGGGCGTGCCGCTCCTGCTGCCGTCATTGCTACCGTCCGCCTACAAGCCGCTGCCGAGGTGTGTGTGTGTGTGTATGTGTGTGTGTTGGGAGTTGTTTGGGGCCGTGGCCGTGGCCGTTGCCGGCGCACCCGTGGCCGCCGCCGAGCGCGGCGGGCGTGCTGCTCCCGCTGCCATCGTCGCCGTCGTCAGCCCACAAGCCGCTGTCGATTCGAGTGTGGGGGTGCGGGGCGTGGGTGAGGCTGGGTGTGTGTGTGGGGGGGGTGAGGCCGAACGCGGCGGGCGCGCCGCTCCCGCTGCCGTCGTCGCTGTCGTCCGCCCACAAGCCGCTGTCGATTCGAGTGTGGGGGCGGGGGGCGGGGGTGAAGCCGGGTGTGTGGTATTGACTTGAGTGAGGGTCAGGGCGAGGCGTGGGGGCGCAGGTGCGGCATGCGCGGCGCGTTTTTGTGGGAAAAGTGTGAAAGTTGGCGATGTCCACACGTTTGCGTTAGAAGGTCGATCCCAGGCGCTCCACACCGGCCCTGCGGGGCTGCGCGCCACACGACAGCCGTCAAACTCTAAACCCTGAACCCCCTAAACCTTAAACCCTAAACGACAGCCGTCGCGCCAAGCACTGTGTGCACCACTGAGGCACACACCAGCGTGTTTCTGTTAGCCAACCCGCAACCCGCAAACCTGCAACTCCGGGTTGGATGTTGGCCGCTTCGGGCTAGCACCGCGGGTTGAAATTTCACAAATTCCGACCTGAACGGCGTGACCTGAAGGCCGTGAAGATCGACATTTCACGCCCTTTCCGCAAGAAAAACGCCGCCGGCGGGTGGAAATTGAGGAAGTGGGCCACGAAGCCCGGGGCGAGCCACCATCTTCACGAGATCCTTGGCGCGTTGACGTTTGCTGCCGCCACGGTGGAGGTCTAGGGGGCGCGATCCCGCGGGCCTGTGAACCCCGGCCGTGCTCCCACAGGGAGGAGTCAGATCTAGGGGCCGAGTGCCCTGTCTAGGTCCAGCCCCAACCCACTCACCCCCCACCACTAGTAGCCAGCCACGCCACGTCAAAAACGCTGCCTGTTAGGCGCGTCCCACAAGTAACAAGTAACACGGGGTTTCCAGGTAAGCAGGCTTCTATTCTACTAGAGACACCTGCCGGTACTCCAGCACACTTAGGTACTAGAGTACCGCCGGCTTCCGGCCGATAGACTACCGCTCCCGCCGGCTAGACTACCCCAAACAGCGGTCTCTGAGAGACATGTCTGGCAAGGGCATATAGTCACACACGACTGTAAAAACCATCATCAGCGCAACCACTGACAAGCGCACCTTTCATCATCCTCGTGGTACGGGTCCATGAGGTCAAACTCGTGGGTCATCATGGGTCGGCCGATGTGCGCAAAGGAGCGGGACACGCTTGCGACGAGGTTGCCCATAGCCTGTGGTGTGCGTGCGTGCGTGCTTGCGTGTGCACGTGCGTGTGTGCGCGCGTGTGTGCGTGTGCGTGTTTGCACGTGTGCACTTGTGCATCTGCCTGCTTGTGGGGTGCCTGTGCGAGTGTGAATGGGAGATTGTGTGAACCAATGCCAGTTATGTGTTTGATCCAAGACGCCCCCGCCCCTAGGGGCTCAATTAACGGAGGCGCGTTCTCGTCGCCGAGCCCTGGACCCAGCAATGCGGCGCTGCTGGTGACGAGGATCTCCGTGCCGCTGACGAGCGGGGTAAAATACGACTGGCCCGGCTCCTGCTAGACTGCCCCTCGGTGGAATACTTCAGGAGCGGCTTGCCCGGCGCTGCCATGGCTTCGCGAGTAGCCGCGGCGCTGCCGCGGCCCGTGCTGGGAGACGGCCCTTATCCTCCCCCCATGCAGGACGCCATGCGGCACCGATCTCGACGAGTTGATCGACGAGCGGAGGAGCTGGCGCCCGTCAATGCATGCTGGACATTGGTCAAGATGGCTGCCCGTGGAGGCGGGCTACCATCACGGCTTCAGCGGTGGCGACCGCCGAGGCAACACAGAGTAAATCCGCTTCACCAATCGCAGCGTTCGTCACCGCGCTCATCCTCGGGGTCGCTCGTCTGCCGGTGACTGGCGTTGGAAGGTCTTCAGGCAGCCTCCATGACAACTCTGTCGTCCATGCACCCCTGGAGGGTGGGACCTGGCCATGCATGAGGCATGGGGCGCCGGCTGAGCCCCATGCAAACGAGAGCTGGACAGCCATGCACTGCCAGGCGGGGACCGTTCCAGTCAGCGCCAGTCGGCTCTGCCGGCTTGACTGGCCACAAGGCCACTACTGTGACCCTGAGGAAGGTCCTCTCCTATATGCTCCTTGCCAGACATGTCTCTCAGAGACCGCTGTTTGGGGTAGTCTAGCCGGCGGGAGCGGTAGTCTATCGGCCGGGAGCCGGCGGGACTCTAGTACTTAAGTGTGCTGGAGTATCGGCGGGTGTCTCTAGTAGAAGAAAAGCCTGCTTAGCTGGAAACCCCGTGTTACTGTTACTGTTACTGCCCCCGCCCCTCCACTGCTGCAATTGCTGCCGCTGCCGCAAACCTTCATTAAAAAAAATGGGAGACCCAGCCTTGACTAACAACAGCCCCCTCCCCCGCCCGCACCTGCACAACCACGCGCCGCTCCTGCCTTGGCGTCACTGTCTCCCCGCGCAGCCCCCGGCCGCCGCCGCCGCCCCCGCCGCCCCCGAGCGCCGCCATCATGATCAGCCCGTCCATCGCCCCGACGCCGTCACGCGTGCCCATCGGCGGTGGCGGCGACGCGCCAAACAGGCCCTCGGGGTGCGCGCGCGGGGCCCCCGGGGGGCCCGCGCGCACGCGGTCCGCGGGGTCGTCGGAGAACGCGCGCGTCATCTGCGGGGCGGGCGCGCGCGAGAGCTGCTCGCGAGACGGCCCACGCGTCGGCGCGCGCGACAGCTGCTCGCGCGACAGCTCGCGCGTCGGCGCGCGCGAGAGCTGCTCGCGCGACAGCTCGCGCGTCGGCGCACGCGAGAGCTGCTCGCGCGAGAGCTCGCGCGTCGGCGCGCGCGAGAGCGCGCTGCCACCGTTGCCGTTGGCCATGTCGCCGCCGCCGCCGCTGTTTGCACCCGTGCACATGCCAATGTGCACGTCCATGCTGCCGAGCCCGTTGCCGAGCCCGTTCCCGAGCCTGTTGCCAAACGTGTGCCTGTTGCCGAGCCCGTGGGGAGGCATCATGGCCGCGCCGTTGCCACCGTACGAGCCGTTGCCACCGTACGCGCCGTTGCCGCCGTGCGCGCCGTTGCCGGCGCCGTTGGCACCGTGCAGCGGCGTGCCGCCCGCGTGGCCCAGCTGCCACTGCATGTCATCCGCGCAGTCTGCGCCGCTCGCGTCCCCATCGTCACCCTCAACACCGCCGCCAACGCCGCCGCCGCCGTGCACAGCTGCCATCGGCGGAGGGGCGGTCGCAGCGGAGCGGCTCGCGTCATCCATGTACCTGCGTTGACGGGTGTGAGTGTGGTTGAAGGGGTAGGGGGCAGGCAGTTGGTGGGGCCGCGGTTGTAGCGGAGCGGCTCGCGTCGTCCATGTACCTGCGTTACGGGTGTGAGTGTGGTTGAGGGGGTAGGGGGCAAATGGGAGGTTGGTGGGGGCGCGGCTGCAGCGGAGCGGCTCGCGTCGTCCATGTACCTGCGTTACGGGTGTGAGTGTGGTTGAGGGGGTAGGGGGCAGGTGGGGGGTTGGTGGGGGCGCGGCTGCAGCGGAGCGGCTCGCGCCACCCATGTACCTGTGGTATGCATGGGTGCGCGCGTGTGCGCATGCATGTGTGCGTGCGTGTGTGCGTGTGTGTGTGTGTGTGTGTGTGTGTGTGAGTGAACCATTCTTCCGGATCAAACGAGGCCTTCTTTAGCAAGGCCCCAGCTACCTTCCAACCTAATGCACTTGTAGCTGGTGCTCGGGCCATATGCACCCAGCACGGTCGTATACGCCATCAGAGGTGTCCCTGACTGTAACATCCATCATCATCATAGCCAACTCCCCGAGCCCACCAAAACAACGCACCAGTTGTCGTCGCCATCAGACGGAGCATACCACTCGTCCGGATCAAATGAAGACGCGTCATGAGACCCAGCCGCCGCACCGTCGCCGCCACCGCTGTGACCCAACCGATTCGCATGCTGCGCCTGGTGCTGCTGCATCGGCCAGAGGCCGAGCGGGTCGAACGAGAGGGCCTCGGTGTCGAGCTCATCCTGTGTGGGTGAGGGGCAAGCAGTGATTCCCCCGCAAGCCGCATACCGCTCCAGGCCGGATTTCCCATTTCCCAGGAAACCACTCCACACTTGGTTGGAGAGGACCTGGAGCGGTGCGTTGGAAAGGTCTCGCCGAGAGCAGCACGACGGCATGCGTTGCGTGAACACCCGCTATGTGTTGCGCCTGGTTTGAGCGGTCAAAGTTGCTCGAGCCGGGAAACAACAAATTACTAGAATACTTCCTAGGGGTCACTGGGGGCAAGGGGTTGGGGTTTGGGGGTTAGTTGTGGTCGCACGGATGGTGCACACACCCACACCCACACACAGTGCACCAGTGATGTAGGAACTGGCCGGGGGCGGACAAATTTTTGAGCCCTTGACTGAGCAAAAGGGAGGGGTTGGTCCGCCTTTGGCAGAGCGAAAAACAACTCGAAGGGCCTTTTTGGTCCGCTTGTGCGCACAGAGTTCGGGCTCGTCCCGCCCTCTGCTCAGTCGCTTCTGGGGGGCTTGGCGGGGTCCGGGTGCGCAGCCCCCAAGGAAAAAATTGCGGGAGGATTGGTTTTGCTGCTGCCTCCGACTCAGGAGGATGCCTTTTGGCTGGTTGGTCCGCCTGAGGAGGATCCCCTCTGGCACACTTCCTACTACATCCCTGTAGTGTACACGTGCCAGGTGCACACCCACCCCACACCAGCGCACGCATGCACAGGGAGCTGCCGCGCGCACCTGGAGCGCAGGAAACAGGAAGATCTTGACGCGGAACGTCTTCAGCGCCGTGCCCGGGCGCGCCGTCGCGGCGAGGTACTCGTCGTGCAGCTCCTGCGTGTGTCAAAGCGCAAGTTGCGTGTTTGAATCAGCGAGTACAATTGACAACCCCTCCCTCTACTGAAGGGGGCATGCGCGCTGCCATGGGGGCGGGCGTGTCGTGTCGTAGCGAGGCACTTGGTCATGCGTGTTTCATGTTTTGGCAGCGGTTCAAGGGAGCGTCAGACACAAGCACCAGCCGAGTCTCCGGTGCTCTCGCCACCCCATTCCCAGCAGGCTCCTGCTGCACTGATCTGCACATGATCTGCACATGGCACAAGCCGCAGCAGAGAGAACCACTGGCGGTTGTGAGTGGTGCAGCGCCATGCGCCATGCAGCCTTATGCGACATGCACATGACCGTTTGCATCTCTTTGCCCAGCTGGGGGGGGGAGGGGGGCGGCGGGGCTGCGCTCTGCGGCACATGCCCTCCCTCCCATGTGCATGCACACAGTGACACGCGCTTGCATACATGCACTTTGCCGCACCGCAAGGTCGTCGTCCCCAGAGATGGACACCAACTCGTTTGGCGAGAGCTCCTCCCCAGGCGCCTGGTACTTGATGGACGTCGTGTAGCCGACCTTGTCGTTCAGCTTCAAGCACAGGTCAGCGTAGCGGATGTTCGCTGCCACCGACTCGTTGAACACCTCCCCTCCCGCGTACGTTGTGGACCCCGCGGCCTGCGACGCGCATTTTAGTACGGTTGTGAACAACCATATCGACACTAGTACGTGAGTAGTGAGGTTGCAGGCCGGGGGGGCGCGCCAGGTGTATCAGAGGGGGGGGGGACGATCGCCACTAGCTCGCCGCTCAGGACCTCCGCCTCACCTGGAAGAACGCCCCGCCCCAGTGCAGGCGCAGTCGGATGCGGTCGTCTGACATGTCTGTTGTTGCGGCCTGTGATGCGGTAGCGTGGCACAAAGGCGCTACGCTACGCTGTGACAGAGAGAGCGCCAGCGTGCTGGCTGCCTGCACCCTTGGGCTCAGGCTCTCACTGAAGCTGTCATGCCTTAGCAGCGCTGCTCCCCTGCGAAGGGAGCGGGCTGGGCATGCTGCATGCTGCACGAAGCCACCCCAGGCTTGAGCCTGGCAGGCACGGGAGCCACCCCGTTCAGCAGCTTAGCCTCGGTAAACTGTCGGCACTGGGTGATAAAAGGGGGGGGAGGGGGGGGGGATTTGGGGTAAAGAAAAACTGAAGTGAGGGTGCATCCACTGAGGTGTCACAGGTATGGACGCACGTGGGAGGTTGTTGGCAGGGTTGGTTGATGATGATGAGTTTTTACAATCCACTCTCTGGCGGGCACGCGTTCGGTTCCAAAGCTCGAGCAGGACTTAGAGGAAGCAGTCCTGAAGACCTGCCAACAGAAAAGGGGGGATGCCCCACGGAAGCGCCACCCACACGCGGTGGCGGGCACCAAGCAAGCAGCACCACAGTGCAGGCTCCACACTCAACCCCTCCAGGAAACGGATGGCGGGCCCAATGTATAAAACCATGAAGGGACCAAAAAGCCCACCCTCAACCCACCGGAAGCGGGGCCGTTGTGCACACCCGCCGCAGCACTCTGCTCAGCTACCACATCACAACCCGCCAGCGCACGCATGTGGCGCCACCTCCCCTCAAAAGAAACCATCCTCTCAGGGATCTAGAACATACGTTACATAACAACAACACCTGTGCGACCCCAACACCAGCGAGGTCGCCGGCGCGCTAGTCGCCCGCGCGGCCACCGTCACAGACTCGGTGAGCAGCGGTTCCCCCGGCTCAGACTCCCCGCCACGCCACCGCGCGTGCGTCGGTGAGACACAGAACCAGCTTCCGGCGCTCCCTGGGGCGCTGGGGGCGGCCACATACGCGGAGGCTGCGCAACACATGCATGGAGGCGCCAGCAACCACATTTCGGCCTCGGCCGACACCACAGACCCCCTCCGCGCCATCCTGGCGGGGCAGGCTGACCTCAGAGGCCTGGTAGGCGGGCTGGTGGACAGGGAGGCGAGCGCGCGCGCTCAGCCACAGAATGCGCCGACGCATGTGGGCGCGACACAGATTGCCGACGCCGGCCACGGCAGCGACGCCCTCGCGGTGGTGCTCGCTGTGGTCCAGGCGCAGACGCAACAGATTGCGTCCCTCGTGGACCTGGTGCCCCTCCTGGTGAGCCGCGTCCCCGGGGCGCCCATGCAGATGCCGCATGCAGTGCCGCATGCGGCCCACAGTGCGCCCCGCGCGGCGCCTGCTGCCAAGGCTGCTCAGCCTGCGCGGCCCGCTGCTGCTGCCGCCCCTGTGGCGTCGGCAGCGGGCGCGCCGGCGGCGGAGCTGCCTGCCGCGGCGGGCGCCGCGCGTGCCGCATCTGCGCGCGGCCCCTCCCGCCGGGGGGGCTGCCCGCGCGTGTGGGCGAAACGTCGCTGTGCCGCAGCCACGTGCTGTCCATCCCTGTGGCAGCCGCCACCAGGCTCATAGCGGGCCGTGGCTCTGAAGGCCAGATGGCGCGCGACGGGATCGTGCGCGGCGCACTGCGCGACGCCTCCTACTTGGGGTCCACGCGGCATGTGAGGCGGCTGTTCAGTGACTGCTATGGTTCCGAGGAGACGGCGGTGGCGGCGGCGGCTGTGCGGGTTGCTGCAGCCGCCGTGAACGGCGTCAGCCTGCCCGTCTGCCTGGCTATGAATCTCGTGCGCTTTGTGCACGACGTCTCTGGCCGGGATAGGCCGGCTGGTGGCGGGGTCGTGTCCGCGTCGTTCCTCAACGCCAAGACTGCCGTCGGGGGCATTGGTGTGGAGCCGCGCCGGGGCGGCGTGCTACGTGTGCTCTTTACCGTGGCGTCTGACGCTGTGGCCGACACCGTCGTGCGCTGCCGCCGCAACCTGCGCGACGTGGACCCGTCGGCTGCTGTCTTCGACGTCCTCAGTGACCGCGAGGAGGCGCAGCACCGGGCGCTGTGGCCCGCTTTCCTCGCAGCCAACGCTGCGGGGAAGCGGGCGCAGTTCCACCGCGCGCGCCTCGTCGTTGAAGGCGAGCGGGTGCCTGCACCTGCTTGCTAGATGGCATTCCCTCTGGGGGTGTTTTTTGAAGGGGAGGTGGCGCCACACGCGTGCGGTGGCGGGTGCGGTGTGGTCGCTGAGTAGAGTGCTGCGGCGGTTGTGCTACTAGCCCCGCTTCCGGTGGTCTGCGGGAGGGCTGTTTGGTCCCTTCATGGTTTTATACCTTGGGTCCGCCCTCTGGCCTTTTGAGGGGCTGGGTGTGCAGCCTGCACAGTGGTGCTGCTTGCTTGGCGCCCGCCACCAAGTGTGGATGGCGTTACCGTGGGCTACTTGTAGCTTGACCTTTTGTGGGCCTTGGGCCTTGATTCTCTAAGTCCCACTGGAGCTTTGGAACCGTACGTGTGACCGCCAGAAGTGGATTGTAAAACTCTCATCATCATCTTGTTCAGAGTGAGCCCGCCGTCCACTACTCTAACAAAGGGGTGGGTCGGGCCCATCACACCCGCCCACCCGCGCGGCATCCCGCCGCCCTCAGCAAAGGACGCCAGCGCGTCCCGCAGATCCATCGTCGCCAGCTCCCCCGCCCGCTCAACCGCCACCGAGCGAGCATGGGGCTGCACACCATCACACGGGCACGTAATGCGCCACAAGTGGCGGCGGCCGCGCTCCATGGCGTCCACCACGAGCGCTGCCACCACCGCCCACACACCAGCACGCACCCCAGCGGGAGGCTGCAGCAGCCACACCTGGCAGCACGTGATGACCGGCGTAGGAGCAGGGAGGGCAGCAGCAGCCGTCACCACCACCGCCTCCGCCACCGGGCACCCCCAGAAGCTGTGCGCACGCCACGCCGTCGCCGGCGGCCCGTCCTCATCACGGCACCGCCACCCGCAGGGGCACTCGGGCAAGCCTAGTGCAGCCTGCTTGTGAAAACCACTCACCCACAGCCGCCAGATGGGCTCCTTGCGAGCGTTGAGGAGCGGCATCCGCCACACTGTCGGCACCGCCGCCTCCAGGCCGCGCAGCCCCGCGAAGACCTGCGCGTCGGTCGCGCGGGGGGCCCCGTGCGGCCCGTGGTCCAGCGCCAGAGCCGCCTCCACCGTGGCTGCCCGCCGCACTCGCCGCTCGTCCACAACCGCCCGCAGTTGAAGCGCAACCGCCAGCTTGCACGTCAGTTTCCCCACCACACCCGGGCCGTGCGCAAACCCAACCCATCGGGGCTCGCCCGCAGCGCCGCCCCCCCCAGGTAGGGGAGCAGGTTGGGCAGCTGTGGATCGGAGGCCAGGCCTCCCACGCTGCCAGCCAGCCGGCGTGATGACACTCGGCAGCTTCCACCCAACCAGCTGCAGGATCTCCAACACAGCAGCGCGCTCGCCCGCCTGGGGGAGGGGCTGGAAGTGACGGAGCGGCCAGAGCACAGTGAGGGCAGCTCCAACAGCCGCCGCCTCGACCCAGGCTGGGGGCAGCGCCGCAAGCACGACCGCCACTGCCGTGAACAGGGGGTCGAGCGTGCGCCGCACGCACAGCAGGTCTGGCACAGACCCCGGCACTGGCGGCGGCACCTCTGGGAAAAGGGCGCGGCACAGGACTGCCCTCCAGACATTGCCCCCGTCACAAGCGCCGCACGCCAGCGCCGCGCGTATCTGCCCCAGCACGAGCCGCGCGCGCGCCGGATCCGCAGCAGCGTACACCCTCAGGCAGGCGTGGTCAACCGTGATGATGATGATGATGAGAGTTTTACAATCCACTTCTGGCGGTCACACGTACGGTTCCAAAGCTCCAGTGGGACTTAGAGAAACAAGGCTCAAGGCCCACAAAAGGTCAAGCTACAAGTAGCCCACGGTTGGTTGTTGGTCTGGAGGTTTGTCATGTTTGGCAGGCCTGTTGGGTAGACTGCTGCTGAGGTCTCTGTAGGGGAGACAGACCACCCCATCCGAACACTCTGGTGTAGAGAGATGACCATTGACCCGCTGTGGTCATATGGTTGACCGGGCTTTGCCACTACGGCAGCGTACAGTTCCTCTGCCAGTGTCCTCACACCACCCACAGATAATTCCCCACAAAACACTTACGCAAGTCGTCAAGAGAGCCCGGCCCCAGCACAGTGCAGGCAGGGCAGCAGCTAAACGCAACACTTCTACTGCGCCCTCATGCACCGGGGTTGAGGAGCACGGAACAAGCAGCCGCGCAGGGGGCACGCGGGGGGGGGGGGGTCAAAGATGACTGCACCCTTTTCTGAGGGAGAATCCACAGCGCTGCTCAGGGCTCCTGGTGCCTTTCGCTGCGCGCAATCAGGAGAGTCTTGAGTCACCGCACAGCTGCACCAGCCAAGGGCCGGCCGCGACTTCCATACTGGCAACAGTCCCGTCCCAAAGCAGCGCACTCGCGCTCGGGCAATAGGTCTATGACGTGTGCAGGGTCTAGACGGGGCCTAGCTGGTCATTTTTCAAGATATGCTGGTGTGGGGGAGTGGCGAGGGGGCCAAACCTCGGTATGATGGAGATTATTTCGTCCGCTGAAGACGGTTCCGCTGAAGACAATCCCGTGTCACGTCGTCCCCGGGGTTGCAGAGAATTCGTGGCAAGCATCTTCTCCACACAAACGGCAAGCAGCTGTCCGTTTATGTCCAACCTAGTGGCAAGACCCACAGCCACAGCAGATGTCACATAACTGCAGCGGCAAAGATGAGAGTGGCTTTTTACAGCCTGCAGACCACCCTTGTGAACCTCCTAACCACAAGCTAACAAACTCCGCACAAGTGCGTCAACAGACACGAGTCAGCCGGCGCAGCGGACCCGACGAAGAGCGTTGCCGCTCTCGACGTCCGCTCACTTCATCGCCATGGCGGCGGCGACAACCGCCTCGGTGGTGATGCCGAACTCCTTGTACAGGGTGGGCGCGGGCGCCGACGCGCCGAACGAGTCGATGCCGATGTGCACGCCCTCGAGGCCGATGTACTTGCCCTGCGCAGGCGCGGGGGGAGTGGGTGTGGGTGAGTGGGTGGGTGGGCGCAGAGAGGACGAGTGACACTGCACTGCACCCGGCTGGACTGTGCCCAGCGTTTGTGCGCGATGGATGCATGTCTGGGCTGATGCGCTGCCCTGCATGCCTGGGTGCGCTGCCCAGTCAACTGACGCCGCGGCGCAAGACAGGCGCGCGCTTGAGGGCCGATGCATGTGCCCAACTGTGGCGTTTGTGCTGGCATATGCATGCATGGCTGTGTGCTGGCATGGCTGTGGATGCATGGCTGTGTGCTGGCATGGATGTGGATGCATGGCTGTGTGCTGGCATGGATGTGGACGCATGACTGTGTGCTGGCATGGATGTGGATGCATGGCTGTGTGGCATGGATGTGGATGCATGACTGTGTGCTGGCATGGGTGGCACGCATTCCTCCACCAACGACTCACCCAGCCGAACGACGATGCGGCCTCGACCGACACGCGCTTGGTGATCGACGGCGGCAGCACCGACTTCTTGTACTCCATCGACTGCTTCTCGAAGAGCTCGAAACAAGGCATCGACACAACACGGACCTGAGGGGAGGGGGGGGAAGGGAGTGAGATGGAGTGAGAGAGAGTCAAAGTGCACTAGGTAGGCAAGCGCGTGCGCGAGTTTGTTCGCAACGAAGGGAACAACAACTCTCCCTCGACACCAACGGCGAGGCCGCATCTGAGTTCGACAAAACAAACACCAACATCAACTTCCACCCACCTTCATGCCAGCGGCGGTCAGGGTGACCGCGGCCGCAGCGGCGAGCTCGAGCTCGGAGCCGGTGCCCATGAGGATGACGTCGGGCTTGCCGGCGGGGCAGCCGCATGACACGACGTACGCGCCCTTGGCGACGCCCTCAGCCGACGTGCCCGGGAGGTTGGGCATGTTCTGGCGCGAGAGCGCGATCACCGACGGCAGCGTGCGGTGGAGCACTGCCTGCTTGTACGCGCCGACCGTCTCCATGCCGCCGGCGGGGCGGAACATCATGATGTCGGGCATCGCGCGGAACGACGCGAGGTGCTCGACCGGCTGGTGGGTGGGGCCGTCCTCGCCGAGGCCGATCGAGTCGTGGGTCATGATGTAGATGACGCCGGCCTGCGTGGGGGGTGGGGTGGGGTGATGGGGGTGTGGGTGCGTGGAACTTGCAAGCGTGCGTGGGGCTTGCGGCTGCGTGGGGCTCAAGGGTGCGTGGGGCTTGCGGGCGGGTGCGTGGGGCTTGCGGACGGGTGCGGGTGCGTGGGGCTGTCTTGTCCGAGGCGGACCCGAGTCGTGGCTCAACGCAGTGGCGCCGGCTTGAGCATGAGGCGGCACCGGGGCGGTGTTTGGCAGGTCTTGGGCGGTGGGTTGGTTGGGCCTGGGGGAATGGGTCTAGTTATGGGGGAAAGTGAAGCCCTCTGGCCGACACCTACTACTGTCGGAGAAGACTAAGACGGAAGTATCGGTTTGCATTTCGCGACCCGCGCGAACAAACCAAGCCCCGCGACCGACCTGGGACAGCGCCGACACGCACATCGCTCCGTGCATGTTTAGGGTTCAGGTTTTGTTTTTTAGCCCCGCCACCCACCTGGGACAGCGCCGTTTAGGGTTAAGGGTCAAGGGTTTTTAGCCCCTCCACCCACCTGGGACAGTGCCGACACGCGCATCGCTCCGCGCATGTAGTCGGAAAAGATGAAGAAGGTCGCGCAGTAGGGGATGAGGCCCGCTCCGTACAGCGCGATGCCGTTGCAGATGGCACCCATGCCGTGCTCGCGCACTCCGAAGCGCAGGTTGCGCTCGGCGTACTGGCCCTTCTGGAAGTCACCTGGGGGAGTGATTGAGAGTGAGAGGGTGGGAGAGTGAGGGTGGGAGAGTGAGGGTGGGGGAGTGAGAGGGTGGGAGAGTGAGAGGGTGGGAGAGTGAGGGTGAAGAGTGAGAGCGAGGCGGAGCAAGAGAGTTGGAGAGAGAAAGAGGGAGGTGGGTGGGCACTGGCCCTTCTGCAAGTCACCTGTGGGAGTGCGCGCGAGGGTGACAGATGAGTGCGAGTCCATGCGAGTGAGAGAGTGAGGGTGAGTGAGAAGGTTAGAGAGTGAGAGGGCGAGGGTGAGTGAGAGCGAGGCGGAGCGAGAGAGTTGGAAAGAAAGAGGGAGAGGTGGGACACCACAGCACACACATGAGACAGAGTGCGAGGGCGAGGGTGAGCGCCATGCAATGCCACCCTCCAGCCTTCAGAGAGCACATGAGAGAGAAAGGAGGAGGGGGTGGAGGACAGGGCAATGGAGAGCAAGAAGGAGAGGAAGAAAGAAGGAGAGGGAGAAAGAAGGAGAGAGAAAGAAGGAGAGGGAGAAGGAAGGAGAGACAAGGAAGGAGAGGGAGAAAGCATTAGAAGGTGGGCCATGCAACACCACGCCACCAGCAAAAACCCACCGAACATCTTCATGAGCGTGAGATTGGAGGGCGCAAGGTCGGCCGAGCCACCGATGAGGCCGGGTAGCGCGGGCGCGAGCGTGTTGAGCATCGTCTGCGGTGGGGGATTGGGTGTGTGTGTGTGAACACATAACACATTACTGGCTGCATCACACTTGCTGGACTCTCTTTAAGCACATTTAGCATGGAGCAGGTCGGCAGGCGTGCAAGTGAAACGAGTGGGGCGGTTACTGGGTGCTGTGCTGAGGGGGGGAGGCGAGCAGGCGCGCGAGCACAGCTAGGTGCTGCATCCTGGCGGCATGCAAGGACAGGGGTGGCCTCTGCGCAGTGTCTATGGCTGCTGCCTATCTATCTGCCGGCGCGCCGGTGCGTCAGTGCTGCAGTGTCAGCTGCCTGTGGCACCATGTGCCTGCGTCGTCTTTCAGGTGGCATGCACCATCTGCTGCCTGCCCGTAAAGCGCGCGCACCTGCGACCACTGGCGCGTCGCGAGGGGCTTGTCCTCGGGCGTGAGCTTGGGCAGCGACTCCTCCCAGTTGGCGGGCAGCTTGCCAGAGGTCAGATCCTCGAACTCGGCGTACTCCTTGGGGTACTTGGCCTTGTACGCCTCGCAGCCCTTCTTCCACTCGGCCTCCTCAGAAGCGCCCTGCAGTCATGCGGTGGGGGTCGCGAAGGGTTTAGGGGCGAGGCCGTTGACCAGGCAGGCTGTTTAGGGGGCTGCATGAATGGCGGCGCTGACGATGGCGGTGATGGGTAACGATGATTCATTGGTAGGTGGAGCGGGCGAGGCCAGAGGTGGATGGGTGCGCGACGGATCTCCTGTGTGACGCGTGCAGCGGATGCATGCTTGGGATTCGATGCATGGACCAGCGGATGCATGGGCCACTCGCGCGAGTGACACCTCGGGGCATGCACTCTGCAAACACGACTGCATTCTGTCAAGTCAACCGCAGCCACCACGGTACCTTGCCACCCACAGCCCACGCCATCGACCCAAAGCCCATGCCACCCACCCACAGCCCACGCCACCCCGCCCAAAAGCCCACGCACCTTGGTCACGCACTCGGCGAACACGTCCTTCACGTCCTTGGGCACCTCGAACTCGCCAAACTCCCACTTGAGGTTCTTGCGCGTCGCGGCGGTCTCCTCGGCGCCGAGAGGCGCGCCGTGCACGTCGTGCGAGTCGGCCTTGTTGGGCGAGCCGTATCCGATGAGCGTGGACACCTAAGGTTGCGGGTGCAGGGTCGGGGCGGTTTAGTGTGGGGGGAAGCGCATGTGGCCGGGGAGGGTGGGTGGTCCTCGCAAAGTGCGCCGCCAACGGGGGTGGCTTGAAAACAAGGAGGCTTTCAGGAATGCGAGAGCACACACAAAGCCGCGCAAGGTCACCATACGTAGCGTCGGCTGGTCTGTCACCAGCTTCGCATGTAAACCCCAGACTCTTCACTTAACATCTGAAAGCACCCCGGCCCGCACGCACCTTGAGGAGCGTCGGCTTGTCGGTGACCTTCTTGGCGTCGGCGATCGCCTTGCGCAGAGCGTCGTAGTCGTTGTTACCGTCCTTGACGGTGATCACGTGCCAGCCGAGCGCCTCGTAGCGGGCGGCGACGTCCTCGGTGAACGAGATCTCGGTGTGTCCGTCGATTGATATCTTGTTGTCGTCGTACAGCGCGATGAGCTTGCCGAGGCCCCAGTGGCCGGCAAGCGAGGACGCCTCGTTCGACACGCCCTCCATCATGCAGCCGTCGCCCAGGATGCAGTAGCTGCGGTGTGTGCATCGACACACGCACACGCACGACGTCACACGCATGCGCTGGCGGTGCCACCGACCAACGCGACAACGTGCAGTGACGACATGCAGCACTGTGCCCACGCATGCAAACGGCTGCACCGCACACGCACACTTCGTTAGGCGCTGCACCGCGCACACACTCACGTGTAGTGGTCGATCAGCTTGGGCGCGTCGGGCTTGTTGAAGCGGGCCGCAAGGTTGGCCTCAGCCACCGCCATGCCGACGGCGTTGCAGATGCCGGTGCCGAGGGGGCCTGTGGGGCGAGGGGCAGGGGATCAGAAACCTAGTGTCCCATGCAGATTCCTGAGGGGAGAGGACGAGGCATGCTTCCCCCATCGCCCTAGATCAGTTTCGATTCGGATGCAATGCGCGCAGGATCAGGTGCTGGCGGTGCCGTGGGGAGCAAGAGGGGCAAGCTGGCGTGCTGGCGACATGACACACTCACCAGTCGTGACCTCAATGCCCTTGGTGATGAAGTTCTCGGGGTGGCCGGGCGTCTTGGAGTCCCACTGGCGGAAAGACTTGATGTCGTCCATCTGGATGGGGGGCATTATGCGATGATGGCGTTGGCGATGGGCGGCGTGGGGGTGCATGGTGTCTTACCAGCGGTCTGGGCTTGCACTACGCCCCGTGACAGATGGGAGCAATGGAATGGTGCTCCTTGGTGCGCGTCACGCAGGGGGAGAGCGCAATGGAGTGCTGGGGGCATGCTCCATGCGACCCCACCCAAGCGCCACCAAGCTTATCCTAAGCGCACCGCGCCCTGCCCGCCCACCCTGCCTCCCCATCGCCACGCTGGCCCAATCCCAAGTGCTCTGCCGCACGCGACGTGGCTCACCGAGACGGAATCGTAGCCCGCCAGGTGCAGCATCGCGTACTGGAACATGGAGCCGTGGCCAGCCGAGAGCACGAAGCGATCGCGGTTGATCCAGTCGGGGTTCTTCGGGTTGTACTTCATCGCCTCCTTCCACAGGACGTAGCCCATGGGGGCGCAGCCCATGGGCATGCCAGGGTGGCCAGACTTGGACTTGTTCACAGCATCGATGGCGATGAAGCGGATGGCGTTCACGCAGCGGTCGACCTGCTCCTTTGACTGGACGGCAGGGGCAGCCACGGCCTGGGCACGCACGACGCAAGCACGGCGGGCCGGCGCCATGGGCACCGAGCGAGCTTGCTTGGCGGCAACGCCAACGCGGCCGGAGGCCTTGTTCTGCATGGTGGTCTGCATGGTGTTGGACTTTATAAAAAGCCAACGAAGTAGCTGGGGGGCCGGAGGAGCGCAATCAGGAGAGGAAATTCAGTGGGAAAATCCACACTCTATCGTTCTCCTGCGCTGACGCATCACACACCATCTCTGCCTTACTCCATCCCATCGGCAGCCATGTCCGCCGTCTGCCGGGCCCTGCCGGCGGCGGGATGCTCCAGCGTCGTGGGCAGCACTCGACGAGTAGTGTCCAGCGTGGCTCGGATGGCCCCCGCTGGGCCCCCCAGCTCTAGGAAGGGTGGTTCTAGCTTCAGTGGTATTGTTGGTGCTCGTAGTGGGTCCATGCGCGAGGCATCGGGCAACATCGGCGGCTCAAGGTCGACCGGTGTGTGCAGCAGCAGCGCCAGCGCAGCCGAGGCGCCGCGCAGCAGCAACGGATTTGGCGCATTGGACAGCGTCGCTGCACACCCAGCGATGCAGCCCCTGGTCAGCCTGGTGGCGTCAATTGTGACGTTTGTCATTGCGGTGATGAACAAGGCTCGTGACGCGATGCACGCAGCCCTCCCGCAGTTAGACGACGCCAAGGCGCAGGTGGGTGGCGTTTACGTGGCGTTTGGGTGGGGCACTGCGGGGGAGAGGCGGACACAGTCCCATGCTGGCCCATGCGGATTGGAGTGACGATTCCGTCGCGCCACCTCCCCACAGGCCGTGCAGGCCCAGATCAACGCAGTAGGCAACACCGTCAGGCTCGCCGCGTTCATCGCGCCCTTTGCCAAGGCGGCGGCTTCAGAGTCGCTGACGGCGGTGTACACGCGCACGTTCGAGCGCGCCGCGTTCGGCTTCGCCAAGGTACGGCTTGGGCGGCGGGCTGGTGATAATATGGGGGGGGGTGCACGAGTAGTTGAGGGCGCCACGCATGGTTGCATGCAATGCATGCATGCAATGGTTGCATGCAATGGTTGCATGCAATGCATGCATGCAATGCATGCATGCACGGGACTGACGTCGCCATGCGCACCCGCAGATGTACCTGTTCTGCCTCTTCATGCGCGTGCTTCTGTCGTGGTTCCCATCCATCGACTGGAACTCGCAGCCATGGACCTTCCTGCGCCTGGTCAGTGCGCCCTGCCTGCCGTCTGCACTGTTTTTTGTGCACGCGTGCATGCACATGCAGCGCCCACGTCCCCGCTGCATGATAAAAAATATGCCTGCACGCACAAGAGAGCCCCGGCTGCCATGCACGCACACGTATGCGCGACGGGCCCTCACTCTCCCTGAACACGCCGCGCCTGCCCCCTTCCTCACACCTTCCTCACACCTTCCTCACACCTTCCTCGTGCCGTGGCTGTTGCACAGATCACGGAGCCGTACCTTCAGATCTACCGCGGCATCTTGCCGCCGCTGTTCGGACAACTCGACTTCACGCCCCTGTTTGGGTTCCTCATCCTCCAGGACGGTGGGTCGCTCGCGCAGGCTAGGGGTCGCTCGCACAGGCTAGGGGTCGCTCGCACAGGCTAGGGGTTGCTAGTGCAGGCTAGAGGTCGCTCGCACAGGCTAGGGGTCGCTCGATGCAGCCACACACACTGCGCATGGAACTGCGTCGCAGTCCGCGGCTTTAACCATGGAAGGAGAGAGCACAACCCTACCACAATTTCCAGCATTAGGGGCGCGCAATTGAAGGCGGTCAACGCCTGAGGCGGCCGGGGGTGCGCCTCAGGTGGTGGTGGGCGCCTAAACGGTCGGGGTGGCGCCTGAGGCGGTCGGGGTGGCGTCGCCTCGGGCGTCACGCCTGCGGCGACGTCAGATGCGGTGGGGGATGCGCCTCAGACGGCGCCTCAGGCGGTCGCAGCGCCTCAGGCGCCGCCTGATCCGCGCAAGTCGAGGGTCGCCTGGGGCGCCACCTCAAGTGTTGGGAATGTGGTAGGGCAAGTGCCTGCAATCGGCCGGCCGGCCCAGCATGGCGAGACAGGTCGCACCCACAGTGGTCGCGCCGCCCCATGCACACTCAACACACAAACGCGCGGCATGCATGCAAACACATACACACACACACACACACACACACGCACGTGTGCGCGTAGTCGCCAAGGTGATAGCTCCCACATGCACGGTTGGGATGCCCCCCCCCCCCTCTCCCCCCATCCACATGCCCTCGGGCTGACCATGTACGTGTACCCACTCATGCAGAGCGCGCGCACACACATACACCACACGCATGCAGAGCGCGCACACACACAAACACACACACACACACACACACACACACACACACACACACACGCCCGCAGTCGTCGATGTGTGCATGATGGGCCTGCACTCCCCATCCACTTGCCCACGGGCTGACAACGAACACTCACACATACTCATACGGAGCGCACACACACACACACATACACACGCCCGCAGTCGTCGAGGTCATGGCTCCCACGTACACGATGGGCATGCACGGGCGCGACACGTCGTCGCAATGGACGACGTCGGACGTGATGTGCTACTTTGACGGCTTCTAATCTCGGGGCCTGCCAGCCTTGGCGGCTTCTACACTATGACTTCAGCATAGCACGACCACCGCATTGCTCTGATGGGGCTCAGCTGTGCAGTACCGAGGTCTGGGCAGGGCGGGGCGCGCGCTCCGAGCTCGTCTTCAAGGGCGGGCTGTAGGTTAGGCCTGGCGGCGGCGAGCACGCCCCCTTGGCGCTCTTCATTATGCCACCGGTATGGACTCAAAGACTGGGTGCCAGACACACACCGCACCGACATTGATTTTCTGGTGGCCATGTGTAACGTGCGTCCGGCGCTGCCTTGGCAACCAAGAGGGCGAGAAAGATCGCGCGTCACTGCGCGTTGGCTGCGTTCCCCACCTTAACCCCCACCCACTGCCTGCCGCCTGAGCCACTCTGGCCATACTGCGCACCACTGCGCTGCATGCGCGTGATGCGGAAGAAAGAGACTAACAAACCCCTGGATTACTTACACGCTGGTACTCGAATCGTGCTTGCCGCCCAGACTCTACTTGCGGCGCTTGCGCCCGCCCTCCTCGCGCGATCGAACCGGCTCGCTCTTGCCTGGCTTCCGGCCCCCCCCACCGCCGCCGTCACGGCCGCCAAAGCACCTGCCACCGCCCCTGCCCCCGCGGCCGCGGCCGCCATTGCCCCTGCCCCCTGGCGACCCGCCACCGCGGCCGCCCCCTCCGTCGAACAGCCCGCCCCCCCGGCCGCCGCCGCCACGTCCACCCCCTCCGTCAAAGCGCCCTCCGCCACCGCGGCCGCCGCCCCTGTCAACCCCGCGGCCACCCCTGCCGCCGCGGTCACCGCCGCGCCCGCTGCTGCTCGGCGCGCCGCCACCGCGCCCAGCGCCGCCGTGTGTCCGCATCGGCTTGTCGGCGTCATCCTCCCCCGAGCCCGCGGGCCTCTTGCCGGAAGGTCCGCGCGCGCGCGCACCACCGTCCTCGCTCTCGCTCCCGCCGCCACCACCGCGGCTGTCATCGCCGTCGTCATCGCTGCCGCCGGCGGCGACGGTGCGGCCGATGGCGGGGCGCTTTGCCGCTGCCGCAGACAGCAGCGGGTGGCCACCGCCCTCCTCGTCCTCCTCGTCATCTTCATCATCGCTGCTGCTGTCGCTGCTGCTCTCGTCGCCCTGGTCGGTCGCTGGCCGCTTCGCGCCGGCCAGCCGCTGCTGCTGCTGCTGCTCCTGCGCCGGCCGCCGCGGCGCCTCCTCCTCGCTGCCCTCTCCGTCCGACACGCCCAGGAAGAAGTCGTCCGCGTCGCCACCGCCGTCTTGGTGCCCCACCCGCTCCTTGGCAGCGGCCTGCTGTGGCTCCGGTTTCGCCGCCCGCCCCTTGGCGGCCGCCCCCGCCTTCTTCGTGTCCCCACGCAGCAGCACCTCCGCCGCGTCACCGGCGGCGGTGGCTGAAGCGCCACCGCCACCGCCTGCTGCCGGCGCGGCCGCCGCGGGGGCCCTTCGTGCCCTGCCCTCGTCTGCGTCACCGATGGCCGCCGCCTCGGCGAGACTGTCCTTGACCATCTGTGGTAGTGGGGCGGGGTGTGGGCGTGTGAGAGAGGGCAGGCGTGGGAAGGTGCATCGAGCAAGGTCGGACACCGGCTACAGCGACGCGAGCGGTTACGAGCAAACACAGCACACACCGCACCTGCCGCAGCCGCGCGCGCTCCGCGTCGACCGCCGCCTGCGCCTGCGGGTCCGCGCAGTTCTTCAGCAGGCTCACATACTTCTCCAGCTTGGGGAAGTGCATCACGTACTCGAGGTCATCTCGCAGCTGCACGAGGAGGAGGAGGGTAATGTTGTGGGAGGCCAAGGTGGGGATCTGGGCAGCCAAACGCGCGACAGGCAGTTTGTAGACACGTCTGCATTCCGCTGATCGAGTGATGGCACTGTGGCACGCTCACGCACGCAACGCATACCTGTGCCAGGCTTACCACCTCTTCCGCGCTCAGCTCGGTGCCGCCGCTGCCGTCGGCCGCCCCCGCCGCCTTCTTCTCCAGCTTGCCAAAGGCGCGCTCGATCTTGACGCGCTCGAAGAACTTGACCTGCAATGTCGGGGCAGCAGCCGTGGGTGCAAGGCCGCGTGGGTTCAATGCCGTGTTGGTGTTCGCTCCTGTTTGGGCTGCAGTGACATCAGGCAGCGTGCACGGCATGCACGCGCGCGCATGCAGCATGCAACAAACGCACATGGTGATAGCGCTTTGCGAGCTTGCGCTCCAGCTCCCCGCGCTTGAAGTCATCCATCCCGCCCTTCAGCTCATCCAGCTCAGCTTCCTTGGCGGCGCGTGCGCGGGGGTCGAGGCGGTCCGCAGGCTGCGAGCTCGGCATTTGCATGGGGTCGGTGTTTGCATGGCGGCGGTGTTTGGACGGCGGCCCGGGGCATGCTCTCCCCCCTTCGTGCCCACCCACCAGCCTCAGCAGCCTCTCCAGCGACCGGACCCGATATTTGATGTTGTGCGACTGAGGGCCAGCAGGCTTCTTGTCGACGCCTCCACTCGGTCCTGCGCCCCTGCCGCCCTCCTTCCTGAAGCCCCCGCCACCCGGCATGGGCTTCTTGCCATTGCCATGTGGCTTCTTGCCCCCGCCGAAGGTCTTCATGGGACGTGGTAGTGCCAGAGAGGAGCGAGAGAGCTCAAAAAACTGAGTCGCACTCCACACATATCGCTGCGATTCTCTAACTGCTCGCGTTGGAGAGCAGCATCGAAGTGTGGTATCAGCAGCAAGTGACAGCCCCCACCTTGTATTTGGGTGAGAGAGGCCTCAAGCCTCCTCGGGTAGCAGCCCAGAGAGGTTGTGCTGCGCGATGGCACAGCATGGGCAGCAGCAGGTCCAGATCGAGCACCAGCGTGAGCCCTGCCCCGACCGCATCATCGATGACATCGGGGGAGCGTTTGGCATGGGCGCAGTGGGTGGCGGAGCATGGCACCTCATCAAGGGCCTCCGCAACTCGCCACCAGGCTTCCGCGCTCAGGGCGCCCTCGAGGTGAGGCCACCACACATATGCTGGTACACGATGACGGGGCTGGATCGGGTGGCGGAGGGGGCATGGGGCGTGGGGTCGCTGATGGCTGGCGGTCGATCGTGTGAGCTCCTTTTTACGGACCTGTTAGCCTCCTCAAGACACGGCCCTGGGTGCACCATGCGCGCATGCCCCTGTATGATGTGAACGCGTTGCTGGGCGCAGGCGCTGCGACGAGAGTCGCCCAAGCTGGGTGGCAGCTTCGCGAACTGGGGCCTCACGTTCAGCCTCTTCGACTGCTCGCTACAATACGTGCGCAAGAAGGTGGAGATGGGAAAGATGCATGCATGGGGGTGCAACCGGGCTGGGTGGGAGGCCGCGTGGGCCTCATGCCGCCATGCGCCATGCGCCGCGCATGGAGGACGCGCACTCACCCTCTCGCTCCATGTGTGTCGTGCAGGAGGACCCCTGGAACGCCATCGGCGCAGGCGCGCTGACCGGCGGGTTCCTGCAGCTGCGCTCTGGCTTCCGGTCGGCCGCCAAGTCGGCCGCGTTTGGCGGCGTGCTGCTGGTGCGTGCGGTCGTGCGCATCATATGGGCAGGACAGGTTTCGCGCCGAGCCGCCAGCACATGTGTGTGTGTGCGCGTAGCCTTGCTAGCGGATGGCCTGTACACGCGTGCGGCGCCTTGCGTCAATCGGGGCCAACACCCCGACCCCTCCGGCTGCTGCGTCCGCAAACACCTCGCGCGTGTGCACAGCCACTGCCGCGCGTCCATCAGTGGTTCTGCTTAGGA
>VFSX01000204.1:210000-212500 GCA_016618255.1 Chlamydomonas sp. UWO 241 | reverse complement strand
GGGTTTGCTATAAGGGCTTGGCTGTTGTATAGGCGTTATTTTTTTTTGCGAGGCGGGTTGTCATGGTATTGGAGGGGGTGGTTGGAGTGGTGGGAGGGGCGAGGGGGCGTGAATGAGTTGTTGTTCCGTTGTGGTCCAGAGTCAGCGAGCCCTGGGATGCAGAGCTGCATCTTGAGCTGTTGCAGGAAGATGCTGAGTGACACAGGGAGAGGAGAGAGCATGTGTGTGTGTGCGTGTGTGTGCGTGTGTGTGTGGCGATGGCCCGCCCCCCACCACACCTCCCACACCTCCCCACACCTCCCCACACTTCCTCCACACCTCCCCACACCCATCACGTCGCCACGTCCGGCTGCCCCTTGGTCGTGATAATGATGCACGGGTACGTGTTGTAGAAGCGGTCCCCAGCTAACACAAACACCACCAACTCAACACCTCCCACACCTCCTCACACTTCCCCCACACTTCCACACCCACCGCGTCGCCACGTCCGGCTGCCCCTTGGCCGTGATGATGATGCATGGGTACGTGTTGTAGAAGCGGTCCTCGGCGAGGCGCATGAACGCTGCGTCCTTCTCCACCAGGAGAATGAACAGTGCGTCCGACTTGAGGTTGTTGACCTGTGCACACATGTGTGTGTTCACAGCACAGGTTGGAGTGGTCTCAAATAAATGGGTGCTGGTGGTGGTGGTGGTGCTGCTGCTGCTTTGAGGTTTTTGATGCAGGAGCATGGGGGTGCGCATGAACGCGGCGGTCTTCTCCACCAGGAGAATGAGCAGGGCGTCAGACTTGAGCTTGTCGACTTTCGATGGTTCAGGGGTCATGAGGGCTGTGAGGGCTTACGTGGTAAGAGTTGATGATGGGGTTCTGAGTTTCGACCAGCGTGATGAACAGGGCGTCCGACTTGAGCTTTCTGACCTGTGTGCACATGCGGGGGTGGCCGCGAGTGACAGGGTGTTGGAGGAGGTGTTCAGAAGGAGGAGCACCGCGTCCTTCTCCACCAGGATAATGAACAGGGCGCCACACTTTAGCTTACAAGTCGAAGTGGGTTTAGCAGGAGTTTATGAGGGAGGGTTGCCAGGGTCTAGGATGAGGGCTAGGATGAAGGGTACAGGATCAGGTCTAGGATGAATGCTGCATCGTTCTCCACAAGGAGAATGAACAGCGCATCCGACTGAGCTTGTCGACCTTCGATGGTTCTGGGGTTATGAGGGCTGTGAGGGCTTACGTGGTAAGAGTTGATGATGGGGTACAGAGTTTCGACCAGTGTGATGAACAGGGTGTCCGACTTGAGCTTTCCGACCTGGGTGCACATGCGGGGGTGGCCATGTGAGTGACGGGGTGTTGGTGGAGGTGTCCAGAAGGAGGAGCGCTGCGTCCTTCTTGGCCAGGCCAGGATGAACAGTGCGTCCGACTTGAGGTTTTAGGGTTTTAGGCTTAGGGTTTAGGGTTTAGGTTTGAGGGTTTGAGGGTTTAAACCCTAAACCCTAAACCCTAAAACCCTGGGAGACTTGAGGTTGTTGACCTTCGCTGGTTTAGGGGTTACTCCTATGAGCCGCTACGGTGGAGGTCTACGGGGCACGATCCAGTGGGCCTGTGAACCCCGCGGCTGTGCTCCCACGGGGAGGAGTCAGATCTGGGGCCCAAGTGCTCTGTCTAGGTCCAGCCCCAATCCACTAGCCCCCCACCACCAGTACCCAGCCATCCGTCTGTAGCGCTCGGGCGTGATACGCCGAGCAAGGTTGAATACGCTAGCCGGTAGGCGTGTCACACACGACTGTAAAAACCATCATCATCAGCATGAGGGTTGTGAGGGCTTTCGTAGTAAGAGTTGATGATGGCGTGCCGATTTACAACCGGCGTGATGAACAGGGAGTCGAGACTTGAGCCTTGTCAGCCAACAGGGAGTCAAGACTTGAGCTTTGGGAGTCAAGACTTGAGCCTTGTCAGCCAACAGGGAGTCAAGACTTGAGCTTTGGGAGTCAAGACTTGAGCTTTGGGAGTCAAGACTTGAGCCTTGTCAGCCAACAGGGAGTCAAGACTTGAGCTTTGTCAGCCAACAGGGAGTCAAGACTTGAGTCTTGTCAGCATGTGTATATGCACGCACATCAGTGATTCTCCTGAGAGCCGTATACCGCTCCGAGCCGGATTTCCCATTTCCCAGAAAAACACCCCACATTAAGTGGGAGAGGGCATGGAGCGGTGCGTTGGAAAGCTCGTGCTGAGAGCAGCACAACGGCATGCGTTGCATGAATACCCGCTGTGTATTGTGACTGGTATGAGCGGTCAAAGTTGCTGGAGCCGGCAAAAAAACTAACTACTAAAATCCTTCCCAGAGACCACTGACGCAAATCCCGCACATGAAAGAATGGCCGTCAGCGAGGTTGGGTCGCAGTGTTGTGTACGTCCCAAAAGCGCCACACACAAACACATACACACACACGCACGCACACGACACACGCACTTACCCACACACACACACGCACACGCACACACACGCACG
>VFSX01000204.1:137500-207500 GCA_016618255.1 Chlamydomonas sp. UWO 241 | reverse complement strand
AGCAGCAGCAGCAGCGGCAGCAGCAGCAGCAGCAGCAGCGGCAGCAGCAGCAGCAGCAGCAGCAGCGGCAGCGACGTCAGCGACATCAGCAGCAGCAGCAGCAGCAGCAGCAGCAGTAGCAGCAGCAACAGCAAAGAAGCAACAGTAGCAGCAGCAGCAGCAGCAGAGCAACAGCAGCAACAGCGACAAGACAGCAGGGGTGCGCATGAGAGACGAGCATGCATGCGAGCTCGTCTAGGATGGTGCGCATCATGCTGTCGCTGCTGCTGCTGCTAGCTAGAGACAGGCTGTGACATCCATCATCATCAGAGGGGGTGCCGCACCCACCGTTGAGGGAGGAGAGCGTGCACCCAAGCATGCAAGTCGATTGCCCGAGCATGTACGTGAGGCCATCGAGGATGGTGCTATTGAGGTATAATGCTGCTGCTGCTGCTGCTGCTCATGATAGCTAGCAGTGGTGCCGCACCCCCCGGTGAGAGACAATCGCGTGCACCCGAGCATGCAACCAGATTTCCCAAGCATGCACGCGAGGTCATTTATGATGGTGCTATTTTAGACGAATGCCGCCGCTGCTGTCGCTGCTACTGCTGCTGCTGTTGCTGGCCTGCTGCTGCTGCTGTTGCTGGCCTGCTGCTGCTGCTGCTGCTGGTCATGATAGATAGGTGGTGCCGCACCCACCGTTGAGAGACGAGCGCGTGCACCCGAGCATGCACGCAAGGTCGTCGAGGATGGTGTCGCTCTGCGCCTGTGGGTCGGAGTGTGGGTGTGTGGGATGGGATTAGTTTGGGATGCACCCCCACATCCAGAGCGTTGTGGGGTTGTGGGATTGGTGTGGGATGCAGGGTGCGCGGGCAGTGCGCGCATATGTGTGGGGCGAGCGAAGCTCTGCGCCTGTGGGTCGGAGTGTGGGTGTGTGGGATGGGATTAGTGTGGGATGCAGGGTGGGGAGGCGTAGGGTGCGCAAGCATGCGCGCATATGTGTAGGGAGAGGGAAGCTCTGCGCCTCCAGGTCGGAGTGTGGGTGTGTGGGATAAGTGTGGGATGCAGGGGGAGGCGGCACAGATGTGTGGGGCGAGGGGAGCTCCGCGCCTGTGGGTCGGAGTGTGGGGGAGTGGGATGTGTGGGATTAGTGTGGGATGGCGGGTGGAGGGACTCATGGACGCCCGGCAGCGCGCGCACTCGGCATGGCTCAGGAGCAAGTCTGCTGCTGCCAAACGAGAGCGCAACCGCGCGGCCGACGCAGCTGTGCAGAGAGACAGGGAGAGGTGGATCGGCCAGCAGGTGGCGGAGGCGCAAGACATGCTACGCAAGAAGAATCTGCGCCAGTTTGCGCGCGCGTGCGACAGGCTGGCGAGCCGCAGCCGCAGTCATCAGATCCCTCCTGCCATGCGGTACGTCTCGGGCGCGCTGCACAGCGGTCCAGACGGGGTGCTGAAGGCCATGACAGAGTCATTCGACAAGCTATATGGCGGGGAGACCAAGCTCAGCGACGAGACCCTGAACCAGCCGGAGAACGATGTAGCGGCGTTTGAGCTCACACGCGCCACAGAGGTGGACGAGGCGCACGGGCGCCCCCCTGACCTGGCTGAGACGGGGGCGTGTGTGCGAGCGTTGCGCTCGGCCGCCGCTCCGGGCGGTGACCAGCTGGACGCCATGCTGTTGCGGTGCCCACCTGCCATCGCATGGCTCCACCGGGTCATCATCGCCGTATGGCGTTCGGGGAGAGCCCCGAGGGAATGGAAAACTGCTATTATCACACCGTTATAGCGCTAGGCATGATGCCAGAGGGGGCTGGCGTGTCAGTCGCGACCCGAGCCGGCGGCTCTGTGTTGTCGTCGTCGGTTGAGCGCATAGTAATGCTGATGTATGCCGACGATTTATATTTGTTCTCGCATGACCCAGCTCAGTTGGCGCTTATGCTGAAAATCCTTGACAAAGTGTCCTCTAGCTTTGGCATGCAAATCAACGCCGCCAAGACAGAAGTGATGATTTTGCCAGCAGATTTTGACGCGGATCTGCCCACGTTTGCGCTGACTGGTGGTGAAGTGAAGACCGTCTCTGCAGTTAAGTATCTGATGATGATGGATGTTACAGTCAGGGACACCTCTAAAGGCGTATAAGACCGTGCTCGGCGCGTATGGCCCGAGCACCTTACTGAGATGGCTGGCTGTTGGTGGTAGGGAACCCCAACTCTGTAAAGAGCGTGGGCGCACCCCTAGGTCCCCTACCGCAGCAGCAGCAAACGCTTGTTGAAGTCGGTGAGCGCATGTTGGGAAACGGAAAACGCAAGGCAGGTTCGTCGCCAATTGCCAGAAGAGACATCCCCCCGTGGGGAGAAAGGCCAAGACGTGGCCGAAAAGGATATCCAGCCGGGCCGCAACCTCTAACGTGTTAAGGGGTTTTCTAACTGGGATTTCAACCAGCATTCACAGGATTCTCAACCTGTTACCCTTAACCCGGCTCTGAGCAGAAGCTGACCCCTTGTAGTTGCACCGAGCACGACATTGGACGTGTCGCAGGCCCCCCCCCTGCTGAAGGGGGGAGGCACAGAAGGACTCGGTGAGGGGCACATCCCTAAGCCTAACTACCTAGAAAGGGGCTGGAAAAGGCGGTCAGTAGTGACCAACAGTGTGGGATTTGGTGATAGGTTAGAAAGCAAGCTTGCCCCCCGGTTATAGCGGATAAATATGTTCCTTCTGCATACTCCGTTTTGAGGTCGTCATCTTTGAGGCAGCTTTCACGTGTGAGACCCAGCGTGGGCATTTCTCAGGTGCGCCAGCTGCGGTGCACTGCAAACGGCACAGTCCACCGCAGCTCCTCGGGAACCCACGCTTGGGTCCCCGCCACTATCGTGGCTGCCTCATTGACTCCTAATTCAAAACATCGTTCGCTTCAGGTCAATTATTCCTCCCGATCCTCTACCATCTCCAGGCTTGTGTTACGTATATCAAGGCACGAGACCAGAAAGTTGGTTTGCGTCTTTTGATAAGATTTGGGCCAGCAAGAAGATGCAAGTGCAGTCTAAGATGCGGGTTTACAACACTTTCGTGCTGCCCCACTTTCTGTACGGCTGCAAAAACATGGGCCCCTACTAAAACACAACTGACTCGATTGGAGGTTGCCCACTCTAACTGCCTTCGTAGCATTCTGGGCGTGCGCCTGGTCGACCGGCACAGATTAACTTATATTCGGCAGGCGTGCAACACTGAGCCAATTGAGAGCCTTGTGGCAAAGCGATCAATGCAGTGGCTAGGCCATGTGATGCGCATGCCGGCTTCTCGTCTTCCTAGTACGACTTTTGACTGCACAATGGATGTGGCTCGGCAGCAAGGCCGGCCTCCAGCCTCCTCCCGACACTATTTTCTTAAGCTACTGATTCAGCAGCTAGGCGAAACTAGTGGCACTCGTTCTGATTGGAAGACTTATTCGGACACGGCGTTTGAGCGTGCTCAGGATAGGGTCGGGTGGAGAGCCGTGGTGTACGGTCCGGCTGCCCCTCAGGCGCCGGCCCCTCCACCACGGCGGTCAAGTAGATTGGCAAGCGCCACTTGACCCCCTATCCCCTAGAAGCAGTTAGGACCTATTTTGGAGGCGTCGCACAATAGCTCTCCTTTTTGCTCTGGGACTACACGTTGGCAGGCCCCTCACAAGTAATTGTTAGGGCCAGAACTGGACTTGGGTCTAGGCGGTGGTACTAGGACTAGAGGTAGTCTTTGCTGGAAAGCCGATGTAACTGTAACTGGCGGGTGGAGGGCGCGGGGTGATAAGCGGCGCCAGTTGCCCCGCCCCGCCCAGACCTCCGGACTGTACGATCCCATGCAGGCATTGCTATCCGGACATGAGGAGGCCTTGTTAAGGGTCGCATACGGTAGACTGGGGAAGCTAGTTAGCACCTAGAGAGCAGCTATGTAGCAGCTATGTAGGGTTTGGTTGCACAAGCAAATGGGGACCTGCTGCTGGGCCTGGATTCTGGGCTCTTCTCTTACTCCACGGACGATGGCAGGGCGGTGAAGGTGGGGAAGGAGCTAGAGAGCAGCTAGGAAGCAGCTAGGTGGCAGCTAGGTAGCAGCTAGTGCTGCGCAGCTAGGGCTGTTAAAGCACTGTGCAACATAAGGACGGTCCCCGGTGCAGAGGACTCCTTGCGCGTCACGCGGTCACGTGGTCACGCGCGACTGTAATCAAACGAACGCTACTGAAAGGCTGAGACAGAAATCCTTGCGCGCCGCACTCTCGTGCAGGAGCATGTCGTTCCGGAACGTTCAGATGGAGACCAATGATCTGGGTATGGAACACATGCCCTGACTAGGTCCAGGGCGTACGCGCACGTGGGTTTTTTACTCTCACTCCTACCAGGTAGCCAGCCAGTTTCAGCCTGAAACTGAGTTAAGGTGTCGGGCGTTAGCGCCGACACAAGTCCCGTACATTGTTACTGGTGTCACACTGGTGTCACACTGTATAATCCATCATCATCACATGGTCTCATGTAATGTACCTGGTCCTCAAACAGCTTGACGTCAGTGTAGAACAGGTCGCGCTTCGTGACGTGGATCTGCTTCGTGCACAGCTGGTGAACCTGCGGGGTGTGTTTTATGGGCGGGGTCAGTGTCATGTGCGCCACCGTGTTCAAGTCATACTCTTGACCAGCACCGCCTTCGCCATGCCGTACGAGGTCCACGGGTGTCTTTGCAGAAGAGGTCGCGCTTTGTGACGTGGATCTGCTTTGTGCAGAGCTGGTGGACCTGTGGGGTGTTTTGTTCATTTCTCCATTTGTCCAATTGGGTTTTCATGCCACATTCGTGTCCAGCACTGCATTCGACATGTGAGGTGTCGCGTCGGTGTAGAGCAGGCCGCGCTTTGGGACGTGGATCTGCTTTGTGCACAGCTGGTGCACCTGCGAGGTGTATTGTTCATGGGTTTTTGTTCAATTGGGTTTTCATGCCACATCCGTGTTCAGCACTACATTCGACATGTGTCGCGTCGGTGTAAGCCAGGCCGCGCTTTGGGACGTGGATCTGCTTTGTGCACAGCTGGTGCACTTGCGAGGTGTTTTGTTCATGGGTTTTGTTCAATTGGGTTTTCATGCCACATTCGTGTCCAGCGCTGCATTCGACATGTGTCGCGTCGGTGTAGGGCAGGCCGCGCTTTGGGACGTGGAACTGCAGCAGCTGGCGCTGCTGTACGCGCAGCAGTACACGGCGCTGTAAGCGATGGGGGGGCCCGGGGGCAGCGGCGGCGGCGGTGAGCTGGTGCACCTGGGAGGAGGTTTTGTTCATGAGTTTTTGTTCTCGGGTTGTCATGTCACATTCACGCCCAGCACTGCTTCCGGCGTCGGCCAACGCGCGCGTGCGGCTCGAAGTTGGAGCAGTGGTCCCTGGGAAGGATTTTAGTAATTAGTTTTTTTGCCGGCTCCAGCAACTTTGACCGCTCATACCAGGCACAATACACAGCGGGTATTCATGCAACGCATGCAGCTGCGCTGCTCTCGGCAAGAACTTTCCAACGCATCGCTCCACGCCCTCACCCACCAAGTGTTGGGTGGTTTTCTGGGAAATGGGAAACCTGGCTCGGAGCGGTATACAGCTCGCAGGGGAATCACTGAGTTGGAGCGTTACAACGTTGGAGCGTGGATCTGGTGCATCTGGTAGCAAGGGGGGCTGTGGGGGGGCACATTCGTGTCCAGCCCTGTTTTTTTGCTTCGTGCATGTGCAGCCGGCGGTTTTAAAGGCATGCGGCTCAACGGCAGCGTGTTGCAAACGTTTGAACTGCAGGCCTCGCTCCGTGAATGTGGATCTGCTTCGTGCGAAAAGGGAGCACGGGTGTTCATGAAGCATTCGCGGCGAGGCCGCAAGTCTGCGTGCGTGCACCCCCCACCTCACGCCCCCTTTCAAGTTGAGGGTTTGGGATGCCCAGACCGCTAGGGGCCAACTAGCTATTATTTAGACAGCAGCCCGCCACGACCCACCAGGCCTAGGATGCGCGTCGTGATTGCGGCCTTGCGGCACGTCTGCGTGCTCGCAAACGGCCGCTTGCTGATCGAGTCGCGAAGCACGATTCGGTCGAGCTCCGGAACGTACATCTGGTGTGGGGTGTGAATGCAGGGTGTTGTGTGAGTGTGAGGAGGGAGAAAGAGTGAGAGTGACAGAGGGAGTGTGTGTGTGTGTGTGTGCAAACGGCCGCTTGCTGCTTGAGTCGCGCAGCACGATCCGGTCAAGCTCGGGCATGTACATCTGGTGTGTGTGTGTGTGTGTGTGTGTGTGTGTATGTGTGTGTGTGTGTGTGCGTGTGCATGCTGCATGTGTGTGTGAGAGATAAGAGAGAGGGAGATAGAGAGGGAAAAAGAGAGAGAGAGGGAAAGAGAGAGAGAGAGAGAGAGAGAGAGA
The DNA here is from genome assembly GCA_016618255.1 of Chlamydomonas sp. UWO 241. Classification (NCBI taxonomy): domain Eukaryota; kingdom Viridiplantae; phylum Chlorophyta; class Chlorophyceae; order Chlamydomonadales; family Chlamydomonadaceae; genus Chlamydomonas; species Chlamydomonas priscui. The sequence continues at coordinate 201,120 of VFSX01000204.1, read as the reverse complement.
GAGGGGGAGAGAAAGAGAGGCGCGCGTGTGTGTGTGTGAGAGAGAGAGAGAGACGGCGTGAGTGTGTATGCCAAACCCTGGACCCTTTACCCAACTGATTGTCATTGGCCTGGAAGGCACGTTACACACACAGCATCACCAACAGATCTACACACACATACACACATGCCAGTGGTTCCGTTACAGATCTTGGAAAAATGATGGCTCAACCCGGGCCTCGCGCTCATTTCGCCTATCTCAACCCGAGGAGGCGACGTTTGGCGGAAAAAGTGTGAAAATGCAAATTTCGCACTTTTTCGGGTCGGAATTCGCGCAACCTCAACCTGACGCGCCAGCCCGAATCGGCCAATCTCAACGCGAAAGTGCATTTTTTCGGGATGCGGGTTGGCTAGCGGGAACACTGACACATGCACACACACGCGCAGACACGCTCACACACACACACACACACACACACGCACGCACACACACACACACATGCACACGCACACCTGGTTGCCCTTGGCCCTCGACGGCACGTCGAACGCGAAGCCGTTGCCCTCGAGGATCGACGAGGAGATCTGGACACACAAGTGTGGGTTCAGGGTTCAGGGCTCAGGGCTTAGGGTTTAGGGTTGCGTGTGTAAGAGGGTCGGAATGGAAGACGTGGTGTGACGTGGTGTGACGTGGTTTGACGTGGTTTGACGTGGTGTGACGTGGTGTGGCGTGGTGTGACGTGGTGTGACGTGGTGTGACGTGGTTTGGCGTGGTGTGACGTGGTGTGACGTCGCGCCGGGTTGTGGTGTGTCTACCGGGAACCACAACAGACGCATTGGGCGCAGCAGCAGGGGGTGCAGCTGCAGCAGCAGCGTCAGGAGTGTCAGCAGCAGCAGCAGCAGCTGCAGCAGCAGCCACCACCAACAACAAACAGCTGCAGCAGCAGCAGCAGCAGCAGCAGACACAGCAGACACAGCAGCAGCAGCGGCAGGCACAGCAGCAGCAGCAGCCGACAATGCAGCAGCAGACACAGCAGCAGCAGCAGCAGCAGACACAGCAGCAGCAGACACAGCAGCAGCAGCAGCAGCAGCAGCAGCAGACAAAGCAGCACCAGGCACAGCAGCAGCAGCAGCAGTAGCAGCAGCAGCAGCAGCAGCAGCAGCAGCAGACACAGCAGCAGCAGCAGACAAAGCAGCACCAGGCACAGCAGCAGCACCAGCAGCAGCACCAGCAGCAGCAGCTGGCACGGCAGCAGCAGATGACGTGATCTAGCACCCCATCTTGACCGCCTCCCTCATTCTGCACCCTCTACTCAGCCCTCCCTCGCTACCTTGCTGCCTTCCCACACTAATCTAGGTCCACACCCGCAGGATCGACGCCTCAATCTCATCCAGCACAGCTTCGTGCCCCTTCTCGACCTGCACCCCACAGTAATCTAGGTCCACACACACACACACATACACCCTGCTTGTGCCACACTTATCTAGGTCCACACCTGCAGAATCGATGCCTCGATCTCATCCAGCACCGCGTCGTGCCCCTTCTCGACCACCTCCCTCGCGTCAAAGTCCAGGTTGAGCGACGTCAGCGTCCTACAGATTTTGGGCATAATGGGTTTTGGGGTGAGGGCAGGGTAAGGGCCGAGTCAGAAGGACTGCAAACCCTAAACCTAGGCAGGCATACCGAGTGAGGAATGGTGTGTGTGTGTGTGTGTGTGTGTGTGTCAGTGTTGGCGTACGTCAACCCGCGACCCGCAAACCTGCAATAGCGGGTTGAGATTGCGCGAATGTCGACCCGAAAAGTGTGCAAATTGACATTTTCATATTTTTTCTTGCAAAATATTGCCTCCTGTGGGCTGAGAATGAGGAGTGAGCCATGAGGCCCGGGTTGAGCCATAATTTCCCCAAGATTCTTCAGAACTGTTGTGTGTGTGTGTGAAGTCCATGTTCAGTGATGTGGGCGTCCTGAAAGGGTTCGAGGTACTATGTTAAGTTCGTAAGCTCTTCGCCAGGGGCTCCCGCCCTGGCGCCGCTCGATGGCGGACAACCGGGACAACTGCGCTTGGTACTGGGCGGCTGAAAATCTGGAAATTTACCCTGAGCGGCTGTGACGCACAGCGCTACTGGTGAACTGGTCCTGATAGGGCGAGGCTATGTGGCAGATGGGGCAGCGGTACTATGGAGAGCACGATGCACGATGGCGAGAATTGCGGCGAGCATGCACCCCCTCTCACAACGATCGGAACTCAAGCAGATTGCGGCTCCTAATGGTTTACTGTGCCTGGATGGAAGAGAGAGACGGATGGCGAGAAATTGAGAAACATGGGAAGCGAGGCACATGCGGCTAGGCTTTGTGAGGAGGTTGCGGCGCAGGGGTTCTCTGCCCCAAGGCGCAGATTATTAGATGGCGACGCGATCGATGCACCAGCCGTGCGGCATGGGGCGAGGCGAGGCCCCACCAGCGGGCGGGCACCATAATGGAGATGGCGGCTAAGAACGGGGAATGCGGCTACCGGGGATGAGGCTACGGGTTATGCATGCCAGGGGACGGCGGACAAGGCTAATGCGTCACGGCGCATGGGTAAAGAACGGGGAATGAGGCTACGGGAGCTGGCGGGCGCGGCGCGCGCACGGCGCGTGCGGCGCATGGGGGTTGCATGGCGGCGCTCTGCGCGTGCATGCATGGAGGAGATTGCTGGCGGGCATGGAAGCGGATGGCGAGAAATTGAGAAACAGATTGCTTGAGGGCAAACAGGAGATTGCTCGCGGGCGTGGAGGAGATTGCAGGCGGGCATGGAAGCGGATGGCGAGAAATTGAGAAACATGGGAAGCGAGGCACATGCGGCTAGGCTTTGTGAGGAGGTTGTGGCGCAGGGGTTCCCTGCCCCAAGGCGCAGATTATAGATGGCGCAGCAATCAATACACTAGCCGTGCGGCATGGGGCGAGGCGAGGCCCCACCAGCGGGCGGGCACCATAATGGAGATGGCGGTTAACAACGGGGAATGAGGCTACAGGGAGAGGATACGGGTTACAGATGCCAAAGGGGACGGCGGAACAAGGATCAGCCATAGGTGTCACGGGGAATGGCTAAAGAACGGGAATGCGGCGGGTGGTACGGGTGCTGGCGCGCATGGAGCGCGGCGCGGCGCATGGAGATCGCATGGCGGCGCCCATGCATGGACGAGATTGCTGGCGGCATACAGGAGATTGCTGGCGGGCATGGAGGAGATTGCTTGCGGGCATACAGGAGATTGCTGGCGGGCATGGAGGAGATTGCTTGCGGGCATACAGGAGATTGCTGGCGGGCGTGGAGGAGATTGCTGGCGGGCATGGAGGAGATTGCTGGAGCCAATGGCGGCGGCGGGACTAGTAGTAGAACACAGGCGCACACCAACAATGCGTTGCTGTCACTACCTGGGTGGTATAGGGTGGATCTGGGGGCCCAGTGTCCTGTCTAGGTCCAGTGCGTGCGCGCGTGTGGGGGTTTACCCTCACCCCTACCAGGTAGCCAGCCAGTTTCCCACTGAAACTGAGTTTAAGGTGTCGGGAGCTAGCGCTGACACCGGTCTTATACATCATTACTGGTGTCACACAGACTGTAATATCCATCATCATCATCATCATCATCAGGAGAAGGTGTGGGCTCACTTTGGACTAAACAAATGCAGATCTCACTCAGTATCAGGCTGCTGATAATGAAAGAGACGTCCCTGGACAGCCGGTGATGAGGTGTGGGTTCGTGCGTGTGTCTGTGTATAGTGTGTGTGCGTGTAGAGCATGCGTGTGCCATGAATGTCTTGCTTACTTCTCCCCGTCAGCAGCCATGTGCGTATGTGTGCGTGCACGCGCGCGTGTGTGTGTGAGTGTGCGTGTGTGTGTGTGTGCGTGCGCTTCCGCACTCACTCCTCGCTGCCCGCAGCCGTGTGAATGTATCTCGTGCATGCGTGTACAGCATGCATGTGTGTGTAGTGTGTGTGCGTGTATAGCATGCGTGCGAGCGTGTGTACGTACATGTGTGTTGTTGTAGGGTTGTAGGGAAGCGTACATCGGCGATTATTAATACGTATACATACGAGTCGCCACAACCCTATGTTTATGCGTGCGTGCATGCGTGCATAGCGCGTGTTCACGCGCGTGTGTGCGCCATGAAAGCCTCACTCACTTCTCCCCGTCCGCGGCCGTTGAGCGCCGTAGCTGGTCCGACAGCTCCTTGACCTTCTTTAACACTTCCTGCGTGTGTGTGTGTGTGTTTCACTACCTATGTGTGTGTGTGTGCTTGCTGTGTGTGTGTGTGCATGTGTGTGACACACTGTGTGTGTGTGTGTTTTACACCCTATGTGTGTGTGTGTGTGCGTGCGTGTCAGAACCGACAGCGCCTCGACCTGCTTGAGCACCTGCGGCGCGTTGTGGCAGGGCCGTTTAGGCGGCGTGTCAGCGGGCGTGTGGGTAGGTAGCATGGCCTCACCGCGGCGTGTGGTTGGACCCGCACGGGGCAGGGCATGTGCCATGCAAGCCATGCACGTCTAGGGTCACCAGATCCCCTCACCTCTGGATTCTTGACCTTGAGCTCCTTGCCTCCGCGCGACACCTTGGGCGCACCTGCACTCGTCCCCGCCCCATCACCGGCCTTGCGCTTGGCAACTTGCGACATGGCGGACACTCGATGCCACCACTTCGCTCAGGCGCTAAAGACGAGCCTTGGAGGTTTAACACTTACTTAGCGGTCCGTGTTCAAAATGCGTCCAAACGGAGGAGTGTATCACTTTGTACCAAACCGCCAAATTTTATTCAAAAAAACTTCACACACCACCCCTTTATCCCTTCTCTTCATCCCTGCATCCCGTCGTGTGCATCAGTGTCTCAAAATTCAGTGCAATGCACAGTAGACAGTAGGTCTGAACAGGGCTTTGAGTGAGTGACGTGCTGGTGCGCATGGCCAGAGCATGGCGTGTTCGCCATCTGTATGTGATTTTGCTTGTGCTGCACCACCACCATAGCAGACGCCGCAAACAGAAGCCCCCTTGTTTTTACATCGAAAATGTGTTTCGCTGCTGTCGCCATCGCTCAATGAGGACGCCCCCCCCCCCCTCCCCCCTGCTGGTACTGTGGCAATGTGTGCCTCACCCGTTACGCACAACGAGTGCGTGTCTGCTGAGCGGCTTTACCAACCCATAGCCCCCTCCCCTCCCATGCCGGTTTCAAATAATTGTGGTTTTAAGTGCCCCAGCCTCTCCATCGCACCCGGGCTTCCCAGGCACTGATCCGCGGGGGGCCAGCCCTGTCGACAACCCTGCCTCTTCATCTCCCCCTCCGGCAGCGACAAATCCGCAGCGGCGTGGATCTCGGCGTTGCTGCGAGCGAGCAAGCGATGTGTGCTTGCGATGCAAGCTCGCGCGAGCAGCAGATGGTTGCTGGTAGTTGTTGTGCATAGTCGTTTGTCTCCGCGTGAGCAAGGCGAAGATGCAGTCGATCCCACACCAGATCCTGCAGCAGACTCTCCTCCCCCCCCCCTGCCCCCTGGGGAGAGGAGCCATTGGCCTCAGTAGCAAGTCTGCTCGTCGAGTCGAACCAGTCTGCAGTAGAAAGTCAGCCGCTGCCGCTGCCGCAGTGTGGGCGGCCCATACGTCACAGACCCTCAGACCCTACTCACGTCCAATGGCGGCACGGATCTCGGCACTGCTGCTCCCCAGGTCTGCCAGTGCTCCTGCCGCCGTCTCGCGGACACCGTCTGGATTGCCAGGCCCCAGCAGCCGCACCAGCAGAGGGATGGCACCGGCAGCAGCGATGTCGGCCGCAGTCTCAGCGTTCCCAGCAAGACTCCAAAGTGCCCCTGCTGCCGCCGACTGCATGTCAGCTGATGAGCCACACCCCAGCAGCTGCACCAGTGGGGGGATCGCCCCGGCAGCCGCGACGGCCACGCCCTCAGCATTCTGAGCAATGAGCCACAGCGTTCCTGCTGCCGCCGCTTGCAGGTCAGCTGGGCAGCCACGCCCCAGCAGCATCACAAGTTGGGGGATGGCACCGGCAGCGGCGATGGCGGCCGCGTTCTCAGCACGCGATGCGAGGTGCAGCAGTGCTCGTGATGCAGCTTGCTGCACATCAACGAGGCAGCTTGGCCGCAGCACACGCACCAGTGGAAGGACGGCACCGGCAGCAGCAGCGGCGAAGTCATCCTCAGCACTCTGGGAGAGGCGCGTCAGTGCTGCCACTGCATTTCTCTGCAGGAGAGCTGTAGGTTCAGCCCACAGAAGCTGAGCCAGTGGAGGGGCGGCACCAGCAGCAATAATTTTAACAGCAATCTTGGGACGCGAAGCAAGGTGACCGATTGCCGCTGCTGCTTGCCGCTGCACCTTTGCTGAACAGCCAGGCCCGAGGAGCTGCACGAGCAGAGGGATGGCACCGGCAATCGCAATCGCATATGCATTCCAAGGATTGACAGCGAGCTGTCCCAGTGCTGCAGCTGCGTTGCTTTGCACGTTGTCTGCCCTAGACCGCAACAGCCGCAGAGGCGGGATGGCACCAGCGGCAGCGATGGTGACCATGGTCTGAGCAGCATGGCGACCGAGCAGACCCAATGCTCCTGCTGCATTCTCCTGCACCTCCTGCACCTCCTGCACCGGCAGAAGCAACAGCGACAGCGGTCTCAGCACTCTGCGTGAGCTTCATCAGCATTACTTGAGCATACTGCTGCGTGTCCTCAGGAGAGCCCGGCTCCAGCAGACGCACCAGTCGAGGGATGGCACCAGCGGCAGCGATGGCCTCTGAGGAAGGTGCATCAGTGCCCTGACTGCATTCTCCTGCACCTTTGCGATATAGCCAGGCCCCAACAGCCGCACCAGCGGAGGTATAGTACCAGCAGCAGCGATGATGCTTGCAGTCTCTGCATTTTCAGCCATGACGGCCAGTGCCCCGGTGGCATTGCACAGCAGCGCAGGCACCACTGGTGGATATCCGTGACCCAGCAGCAGCACCAGTGGATGATGATGAGAGTTTTACAATCCACTGCCGGCGGTCACACGTTGGGTTCCAAAGCTCCAGCGGGACTTAAGAGAGCAGGCACGAGGCCCACCAAAAAGGTAAAGCTACTAAAGCAGCCCACGGTAGCGCCAACCACGTCTTGGCGGGCGCCAAGCAAGCAGCACCACAGTGCAGGCTCCACACCCAACCCCTCCAGTGGCCGGAGGGCGGGCCCAAGGTATAAAACCATGAAGGGACCAGAAAGCCCTCCCCCAAACCACTGGAAGCGGGGCTGGTAGCACACCCGCCGCAGCACTCTACTCAGCAACCACACCGCACCCGCCACTGCGCGCGTGTGGCGCCACCTCCCCTTCAACACACCCCCAGAGGGGATGCCAACTAGCAAACAGGTGCAGCCACCCGCTCGCCGTCAACCACGAGGCGCGCGCGGTGGAACTGCGCCCGCTTGCCCGCAGCCTTGGCGGCGAGGAAAGCGGGCCACAGCGCCCGGTGCCGCGCCTCTTCGCGGTCACTGAGCACGTCGAAGACCGCAACCTGCGCCTGGCGCAGCTTCCAGCGCCAGCGCACGACAGTGTCTGCCACGGCACCAGACGCCACGGTGAAGAGCACACGCAGCACGCCGCCCCCGCGCGGCTCCACACCGATGCCCCCGACGGCAGGCTTGGCGTTGATGAACGACGCGGACACGACGCCGCCACCAGCCGGCCCATCCCAGTTGCCAGTGTTGTCGTGCATAAAGCGCACGATGTTCGTGGCCAAACGGACAGGCATGCTCACGCCGGCCGCGGCGTCCGCGGCGCGCCACAGTGCTTCCTCCGCGTTGTCGGCGAAGCAGCCGCTGAACACGTCATTCGCATGGCCGCATCCGTCGCCGCCCGTGACGAACACGATGGCGTCCTCCACAGAGATCGATGCCACGAAGCTGAGGCGCAGCGACGCGTCGCCCACACGCGCGGGCACCCCCCCCCGACGGCAGGGGCCGCGCGCAGATGCGGCTCGCGCGGCGCCCGCCGCAGCAGGCCGCTCCGCCACCGGCGCGCCCGCCGCCGACGCCACAGGGGCGGCAGCAGCAGCGGGCCGGGCAGGCTGAGCAGCCTTGGTAGCAGGCGCCGCGCGGGGCGCACTGTGGGCCGCATGCGGCACTGCATGAGGCGTGTGCAGTGACAATGCTGCATGGCATTGCAGTTCGTCAGCTGTAGCTGGAGAGTTCGCCAGCTCCAGCTGGAGAGGCAGGTGACAGCACCAGGGGAGGGATCGCACCGGCAGCAGCAACGGCGGAAAGGCTTTCCGGAGTCCCATCATCACACGTCTTTTTCAGCGTCAGCAGTGCTTCAATAACAATAACACATAAGAGAAGTTCTCTCATCTGAGCTGGCCGGGTGTGCGCAGCAAGGTTCTTCACCAGGTTTCTCAGGTCCCGACGGGGGGGCATCGTGGCTGCATGCGCAGCGGCGGGGGCCTGCATGGCGGTGGTGTTCAGCTGCGTGCATGGCAGGCTCTGCGCGCACGCAGGCCTCACAGAGTGGGCATGGCATGGCAGGCTGCAGCACGACGGGCGATCATGGGCATAGGCACGAGCTGCTGCTGTGGGCGCGCAGACCGTAGAGATCATTCGACAGGGTATGCAGCACGTACACGCTACTCTCACGTTATCGGGACCTGGATCTCGCGCGTGGCACAAGCGACGACGAAGATTCGGCCGAAGGGCGCTGGCGGAGGCGGAACTGGGGGACAAGGCGGCGATCGACAGCGCAAACAGGCGAGCAGCACTCGCGGAATGCTAGCACTCGCGGGGTCGGCGTCTGTGGGGGGCTCGTGATGTAGCATTGGCCTGCGTTGGCGATGGTGTGGAAGTGTGGGGGCCGAGAGGGTGTGTGTACTACAGGCCTTGCAGGCATGCCACCGCGCCTCCACAAGCACGAAAATGGATTGCTGCTAGTTGCCTGTTTCTAGCTGGGTACCACCTGCCCCCATGATTAGTAGGGGGCGCGCAGTGTGGCCACGAAAGTGTGGCGCGCATGGGAGGTGCATGGGAGGCTCGTTTCAAACCACCACACCGCTGCAACAGCGCTTCTCGAGCCTGCACCTGTGGCAGAGAGCACTGGGCACACGCAAAATCGCGCGATGGTCAGTCGTGGGCAGTTGGAGGGTGGGGTCCACATGCCATCGGGGGGTCGACGAGCAGCAGGAGCAGGCGCACCGGGCAATGCGGGCAGCGGCTGTGCGGGGTGACTTGGCCGCCATGTAAAGACTGCTGAGCCAGAGGCAGAGCAGCTCAGCGGTGCACGACGCAGCGCAGGAGTCCATGCAGCGCGCCATGCTGGTGGCCTCGGATGGGGAGGGCGCGACCGCGCTGCTGCATGCTGCGTCCAGCGGCCGTGTGGACGCCATGCGTGTGCTGCTCTACCACCCGTCTGCCGACGCGGCGGCCATGATGATGCACACAACGTCCGGTGGTATTATCGCTCTAATGATGGCTGCTTTCAATGGCCACGTGGGTGCTATGCGTCTGCTGTTGGACCACACGTCTGCCGACGCAGCAGCCATGATGGTGCGCGCAACGTCCACTGGTGCTACCGCCCTCATAATGGCTGCATCCAGCGGCCGTGCGGACGCCATGCGTGTGCTGCTTGACCACCCGTCTGCCGACCCAGCAGCCATGACTGCGGCACACACCAGCGCAGGCACGTCTTCTCTCACAGCGGCTGCACATTTTGCTGCCGGCACGACTCCCTCCATCTCGCGCACCCCTCCACGCTCCTGTGCGCCCCTGCTGCTCCTGCTGCGCCGTGTCGCTGTGGAGCCACAGCCAAGTGATGCCCAGCAGGCACTCATGAGCAAGGTGATGCGGGCGCTGTGCCAAAGCTCACGTTCAAAGGAGATGTTTGGCCAGGACCAGCCGGACGACGTGCGTGACGAGTGCGTCTGGCTGCTGCTGGAGCACGGTGCACGCGGCTTTGACTCCAACGGCCCGGTCGTGTCGCGCATCATCCGGGACCGACTGCGTCTGGCTCGCGTGGGCATGGTGGTGATGCGGCCGCAGCAGCACAATGTGTGACTGGGCTGCAGCTGCGTCGGGCACCCACACAGCTGCACAAACGTGGTTGGTGCCCCAGTGGGGACCCTGCTGCTGCACAACGCACAACACCAGCCACCCTGGTGATCACAGTCAACAGTGCTCTGGCGCTCACCGCAGATAGACCAGCCAGCGTGTCACTTCTCTCCCCCCTTCCTCTCCAGAACTAGGTAGTCAGTAGCTCAGGATAAGTGGCTTCCACTTGCGCACTCTGGCAGATGGCGAATGATATGCCAAGCGTGTCCTGTGCTTGTGGTGCCCTTGATTTGACAATGAGCACTGGACGGCACCACTTTGCACCACTTTTGAAAACGCACAACATACACAGATGAGCAACCAATTACTGCTGATCTGGTCCAACACCACATTGCGCACTGCACTTCTCATTTCCCCCCTCCTGTGTCGCTGTAACTCTGTCCTCCTCCCAAAATGGCTCCTGACTGTTACAGCCGCGCACGTGCAATTCCGACAAACAGCGCCTGCCCGAGTGCCGAGTGCCACAACAGCGTCGCAGTACGCGCCCGCCCCGCGCCTGCGTTGCACTGTGCCCCTATGCGCACTGTCTCCCGCGTCCCTGCCAGTGCCAGTGCCACCGCCTGCTTGCTCGCTCACAAAGTCACCGACGCGCGCATGTGCCCAGGCCGAGCCACCCGGCTGCACCCATTAGGGTGTGGGGTGTGTGTGTGCATGTGTGACTGGGTGCGTGGGCATCACATCAGACCTGCTCTTGCACTCAAGGCCCACCTGCGCAGCTGCACGTGCACGCTTACATGCGTGCCTGCCAGGCAGGCAAGGCTGCCACACACCAGCAGCCCAGGCAACCGTCCAACGCACCTGCAGCGTTGCGCCCAACCAGCACGGCCATCTTTGCCTCTGCCACCACGCGCGCGTGCACGCGCAGCATACATGCAGCTGGGACATGACGGCCAGGATCCGAGAGGCTGTGTTGTGCTGTGTGTGTGTGCATGTGTGCATGTGCGCTTGTGTGTGTGTGTGCGGGTCTGTGTGTGCGCACGTGTGCGTGTGCATGGGTGGGTTGAGCCCCTACAGATCTGAAGAGAGGTTAAACCCGACGGAAGAGAGGTTAAACCCAGGTTTAACTTTTACTAAAAGCCATGACAGGTTAAACTTAGGTTCACTCCGGTTAAACTAGATGGAAAGGTTAAACCTAGGTCAAACTCAGGTTTAACTCAACAGCAACCTCAACTCAGGTTTAACCTATGAATTGGTTTAACCAGAGCTAAACCTAAGTTGAAACAGGTTAAACCCTTCAATCTAGTTTAACCTGAGGCGCAACAGATTGCGTCCCTGGTGGATGTGGTGAGCCTCTTGGTGAGCCGCGTCCCTGGGGCGCCCATGCAGATGCCGCATGCAGAGCCCGCCCGCGCGCGGGCCGGCCATGCGGCCCACAGTGCGGCGCCCCGCGCTGCGCCTGCTGCCGAGGCTGCTCAGCCTGCCCGGCCCGCTGCTGCTGCCGCCCCTGTGGCGTCGGCGGGGGGGGGGCCGGCGACGGAGCGGCCTGCGTCGGGCGCCACGCGTGCCGCATCTGCGCGCGGCCCCTCCCGCCGGGGGGGCTGCCTGCGCGTGTGGGCGACACGTCGCTGCGCCGCAGCTTCGTGCTGTCCATCCCGGTGGCACGCAGCGCCAACTGGTTCCTTGCGGGCGGTGGCAGGCGGATGGATGAAGAGGAGGCGACGGCGGCGGCGGCGGAGCGGATCGCTGCAGCTGCCGAGGACGGCACCAGCCTGCCCCTCCGCCTGGCTACGGATGTCGTGCGCTTCCTCTACGGCGGCACCGGCCGGCGGGAGCCGGCTGATGGTGGCGTCGTGTCCGCGTCGCTCCTCAACGCCAAGCCTGCCGTCGGGGGCATCGGCGTGGAGCCACGCGGGGGCGGTGTGCTGCGTGTGCTCTTCACCGTGGCGTCTGACGCCGTGGCCGACACTGTCGTGCGCTGGCGCCACGAGCTGCGCCGCTGCGTGGACTCGACTGCAGTCTTCGACGTCCTCAGTGACCGCGAGGAGGCGCAGCACCAGGCGCTGTGGCCCGCTTTCCTCGCCGCCAAGGTTGCGGGGAAGCGGGCGCAGTTCCACCGCGCGCGCCTCGTCGTTGACGGCGAGCGGGTGCCTGCACCTGCTTGCTAGATGGCATTCCCTCTGGGGGTGTTTTTGAAGGGGAGGTGGCGCCACACGCGTGCGGTGGCGGGTGCGGTGTGGTCGCTGAGTAGAGTGCTGCGGCGGGTGTGCTACTAGCCCCGCTTCCGGTGGTCTGGGGGAGGGCTTTTTGGTCCCTTCATGGTTTTATACCTTGGGTCCGCCCTCTGGCCATTTGAGGGGCTGGGTGTGCAGCCTGCACAGTGGTGCTGCTTGCTTTGCGCCCGCCACCAAGTGTGGATGGCGTTACCGTGGGCTACTTGATGAGAGAGTTTTACCATCCTCTTCTGGCGGTCACACGTACGGTTCCAAAGCTCCAGTGGGACTAAGAGAAACAAGGCTCAAGGCCCACAAAAGGTCAAGAGCCAGGCTTTGTGGCGTCGGTGCACGGGGGCCACGCCTTTGTGTCTAAGGCCATCCGCGCGCCGCACGTGGAGTGCCGCCAGCGCACCGACGCGCCGTCCTTCTGCCGGCTGCGCGTGTCGCGCCTGCCCCTCAGCATGATGGGGCCCGCGCGCCCCGCGCGCGCCGCCGGGGCGCCGGGTGGGCCGCCGCCGGGTGGGCCACCGCCGGGTGGGCCGCCGCCGGGTGGGTAGCTGCCCGGTGGGCCGCCGCCGGGTGGGCGGTCCTATGCCGCGGCTGCCCAGGGGCTGCCTGTGGGGCCTGGGCTGCAGCACCAGCTGCTCATCATCGAGGAGGAGGCGGACGACGGAGGCGGGGGCTCTGACCACGGCTCGTACGGGCATGGTGCCGGCGACGGTGATGACGATGACGACGGCGCTGGGTCTGACGGGGGTGCGGGCTCTGCTGGGGGTGCTATGGCTGTTATTGCGGCTGCTGCTGCAGCGGCTGCTGCTGCAGCGGCGGCGGCAGGCCCCTCGGACGAGCACGCAGCACGCCACAAGCGTGCGCTCCGCACAGACCGCCAGACGCAAGGGCGGATGCTCCAGCTCGATGCGGAGGCGCGCACTCGAGGGCCGACGGGAGCTGCAGGCTGCAGCAGCTATGGGTGCAGCTGCAGCAGCTGTTGGCGAGGCGGCCCTGCTGGCGGCCCTGCTGGCTGACGAGCGCATGCTCGATGCGAGCCAGACGACTGGGCGCAAGCGTGGGGGGGGCGATGAGGAGCCCGATGCCGCTGCCGATGCCCCGCTCGACACCCCCGTGGGCCTCAGCCAGCCCGAGCCGCGGCGCGGAGAGGCGGCGCCTGAGGCGGCAGAGGAGGCGAGGAGGGGCGGCGCGTGGCACGCCGTACGACTGGTGGTGAGGAGGGTGACGCCACCGTGCCTGCTGCTGCTCCGGCTGCGGCTGGTGGGGGCGCGGGGGCTGAGGACGCTGCTGGTGGTGGGGGAGCTGGAGGAGCGGGCGCAGGTGGAGGGGGCGGGCAGACGCAGGCTCTGGCCACTACGGGTGGTGCCGCTGGCCGTGGAGACGATGGTGGTGACTGGGTCCGCGGCAAGGTCCATGCCTTTGCATACGCGCGGGGCAGACCATGCATTGGGCCCGTTGACAACCCCGGGATCCGCAGCGGGCTCACGGACGCCATCCACTGCGGGAAATTCCTGACAGCCACGGCGGCGGAGGAGTGGATCATGAACATCCTCCACGGACACCCTGTCCAGAGCCCCGACCCGAAGAAGCAGGGCGGGCCTCAGGGCTGGCCGATGGAGCATGTCAGGAACCTCCTCAGGGCGGCAAAGCTTGGCGTGATGCCGGCGCTGCCAGATGGCTGGTCCCTGGGCGAACCCCTGCCAGTTGGCCACCCGTTCCACGTGCCCGATGACGCCGCCCTCTGAGCAGCCAACACACGCACGGTTGACCACGCCTGCCTGAGGGTGTACGCTGCTGCGGATCTGGCGCGCGCGCGGCTCGTGCTGGGGCAGATACGCGCGGCGCTGGCGTGCGGCGCTTATGACGGGGGCAATGTCTGGAGGGCAGTCCTGTGCCGCGCCCTTTTCCCAGAGGTGCCGCCGCCAGTACCGGGGTGTGTGCCAGACCTGCTGTGCGTGCGGCGCACGCTCGACCCCCTGTTCACGGCAGTGGCGGTCGTGCTTGCGGCGCTGCCCCCAGCCTGGGTCGAGGCGGCGGCTGGTGGAGCTGCCCTCACTGTGCTCCGTCACTTCCAGCCCCTCCCCCAGGCGGGCGAGCGCGCTGCTGTGGTGGAGATCCTGCAGCTGGTTGGGTGGAAGCTGCCGAGTGTCATCACGCCGGCTGGCTGGCAGCGTGGGCGGCCTGGCCTCCGATCCACAGCTGCCCAACCTGCTCCCCTACCTGGGGGGGGCTGCGCCGCGGGCGAGCCCCGATGGGTTGGGTTTGCGCACGGCCCGGGTGTGGTGGGGAAACTGACGTGCAAGCTGGCGGTGGCGCTTCAACTGCGGGCGGTTGTTGACGAGCGGCGAGTGCGGCGGGCAGCCACGGTGGAGGCGGCTCTGGCGCTGGGCCACGGGCCGCACGGGGGCCCCCGCGCGACCGACGCGCAGGTCTTCGCGGGGCTGCGCGGCCTGGAGGCGGCGGTGCCGACACTGTGGCGGATGCCGCTCCTCAACGCTCGCAAGGAGCCCATCTGGCGGCTGTGGGTGAGTGGTTTTCAGAAGCAGGCTGCACTAGGCGTGCCCGAGTGCCCCTGCGGGTGGCGGTGCCGTGATAGAGAGGAGGCGACGGCGTGGCGTGCACAGCAGCTTCTGGGGGCCCACCAACACGTCGTGGCGGAGGCGGTGGTGGTGGCGGCTGCTGCTGCCCTCCCTGCTCCTACGCCGGTCATCACGTGCTGCCAGGTGTGGCTGCTGCAGCTCCCGCTGGGGTGCGTGCTGGTGTGTGGGCGGTGGTGGCAGCGCTCGTGGTGGACGCCATGGAGCGAGGCCGCCGCCACTTGTGGCGCATTACGTGCCCGCGTGATGGTTTGCAGCCCCCTGCTCGCTCGGTGGCGGTTGAGCGGGCGGGGGAGCTGGCGACGATGGATGCGCTGGCGTCCTTTGCTGAGGGCGGCGGGATGCCGCGCGGGTGGGCGGGTGTGATGGGCCCGACCCACCCCTTTGTTGGAGTAGTGGACGGCGGGCTCACTCTGAACAAGACGTCCTAGATCCCTGAGAGGATGGTTTTCTTTTGAGGGGAGGTGGCGCCACATGCGTGCGCTGGCGGGTTGTGATGTGGTAGCTGAGCAGAGTGCTGCGGCGGGTGTGCACAACGGCCCCGCTTCCGGTGGGTTGAGGGCGGGCTTTTTGGTCCCTTCATGGTTTTATACCTTGGGCCCGCCATCCGTTTCCTGGAGGGGTTGAGTGTGGAGCCTGCACTGTGGTGCTGCTTGCTTGGTGCCCGCCACCGCGTGTGGGTGGCGCTTCCGTGGGGCATCCCCCCTTTTTCTGTTGATGATGAGAGTTTTACAATCCACTTCTGGCGGTCACACGTACGGTTCCAAAGCTCCAGTGGGACTTAGAGAAACAAGGCTCAAGGCCCACAAAAGGTCAAGCAACAAGTAGCCCACGGTAACGCCATCCACACTTGGTGGCGGGCGCCAAGCAAGCAGCACCACTGTGCAGGCTGCACACCCAGCCCCTCAAATGGCCAGAGTGCGGACCCAAGGTATAAAACCATGAAGGGACCAAAAAGCCCTCCCCCAGACCACCGGAAGCGGGGCTAGTATCACACCCGCCGCAGCACTCTACTCAGCGACCACACCGCACCCGCCACCGCACGCGTGTGGCGCCACCTCCCCTTCAAACACACCCCCAGAGGGAATGCCATCTAGCAAGCAGGTGCAGGCACCCGCTCGCCGTCAACGACGAGGCGCGCGCGGTGGAACTGCGCCGCTTCCCCGCAACCTTGGCGGCGAGGAAAGCGGGCCACAGCGCCTGGTGCTGCGCCTCCTCGCGGTCACTGAGGACGTCGAAGACTGCAGTCGAGTCCACGCAGCGGCGCAGCTCGTGGAGCCAGCGCACGACAGTGTCGCGCCCGCCACGGCACGCCACGCCACGCGTAGCTTGTAGCTTTCGACTTTTGTGGGCTCTTGAAGCCTTGTTTTCCTCTTAAGTCCCCTGTCGAGCTTTCATGGCAACAGTACGCCCAGCCTGACCGCCAGATATGGTATTGTGAAACTCTTCATCATAATCATCTCATCACAAAACATATTCTCAAAAACCTGAGTTTAAACCTGCATGGCTTTAACCAAAGATCTCATACTAGTTTGAAGTCGGGTTCCAACACAGTCCAACACAGTTCCAACACACGCTTCTACGTCATCTACTATAGTTGCGCTCCGGGGAGGGTGGCAAACCCCCCCGCGCGCGCGCTGGATCCCAGGTGTCCGACGACTGCGAGTTTTCCGATGACCCTGTTACGCGAGTAGCCAACCCACAGGAGGCTACCGGCCCCGGCATCACAGACGGCCAAGGACGCCTCGCGGACTTGAGCTGGCTGGTCGCGGATGCGAGCAAAGGGGAAACAAGGCACCCCATGCATGCAGCCTTTTCTTGCCCAGTCCCCGCGTGTTGCGGGGCACGCCTGGCGACGCGTCCAAGTCGTCAATCAGAATACCAGAGTGGCTACGTTCAACGTGCGGACATGTCCTGCAGAGGAAGAGGGACTGGTCAAACTGGCGAGTCTGGTGCAAGATTGCGCCAAGCTTAGCGTCGGTGTTGCAGCGCTTCAGGAGCTGCGCAGGACCAGCTCCGGGGAGGCGCAAGTGGCTACGGGCGAAACGTCGTGGACGCTGCTATGGTTGGGTGGGGAGCACCGGCAGCGTGGGGTGGGCTTGCTGTTGTCCCCTGCATGGGCATCGGCACTCGTCTCCTGGGAGGCGGTGTCCGACCGCCTCATCCAGGCCCGCTTTGCAGCGGACCGTTGGCAGATGATCACCATCGTCAGCGCCTACAGTCCAACGGAGGCGGCGAGCGACGAGGAGGCTGGCGACTTCTACCTGAGTAGCGGCGCTCGCGGACAAGGCCAACGACAAGCGCGATCTGCTCATTGTGGCAGGTGATTTCAATACAGCAGTGGGGAGGGACTCGGTGTCCGACCACGAAAGCGTTGGCAAGCACCTGCCCCTCACGGAGCCAGCGGTGGCCAGCAGGAACGGTCGCCTGCTCCTCGACACTGCCACTGCACGCAGCCTGCGCGCTGCCAACACTCTCGACCCCCACAGGCCTGAGCACCAGTACACCCACATCAGCCCCATGGCTGTTCGGAGCAGACGGCATGCATGCTCTGTGCGCCGCCGGCACAGCGTCAAGGACTACATCCTGGTCGCGCGCCGCCGCATGCATGCGGTGACAGACTGTAGGGTGCGTAGGAGCCCAACCTGGGACAGCGATCACCGCATGGTGGTCCTGTCCATGCGCCTCCGCATGCGAGCCTCCCGCCATGCAGGCGGCTCTCAGCGGCCCGCATGGGACTCTTCACAACTGCGGCGCCCGGCTGTCCGTCGTGAGTTCAACCTCCAGCTGTCCGATCGCTTTGGGCTGCTGGAGGCCGTGCCGCCCGAGGGCTCTGATGCCCAGGCGGAGTACGACGCGATGGCTGCTGCCATTCACGAGGTGGCCACCAACCACCTCGCTCCACGCGGCAGCCGCCGGCGGCGCGGCTGGCAGATCACTCTGTCGCAGCGCACCCTCCGGCTCATGGACGCCCGGCAGCGCGCGCACACGGCATGGCTCAGGAGCGAGTCTGCTGCTGCCAAACGAGAGCGCAACCGCGCCAACCGCGCGGCCGACGCAGCTGTGCAGAGAGACAGGGAGAGGTGGATGAGCCAGCAGGTGGCGGAGGCGCAAGACATGCTACGCAAGAAGAATCTGCGCCAGTTTGCGCGCGCGTGCGACAGGCTGGGGAGCCGCAGCCGCAGTCATCAGATCCCTCCTGCCATGCGGTACGTCTCGGGCGCGCTGCACAGCGGTCCAGACGGGGTGCTGAAGGCCATGACAGAGTCATTCGACAAGCTATATGGCGGGGAGACCAAGCTCAGCGACGAGACCCTGAACCAGCCGGAGAACGATGTAGCGGCGTTTGAGCTCACGCGCCACAGAGGTGGACGAGGCGCACGGGCGCCCCCCTGACCTGGCTGAGACGGGGGCGTGTGTGCGAGCGTTGCGCTCGGCCGCCGCTCCGGGCGGTGACCAGCTGGACGCCATGCTGTTGCGGTGCCCACCTGCCATCGCATGGCTCCACCGGGTCATCATCGCCGAGATTATGCGTTCGGGGAGAGCACCCGAGAATGGAAACTGCGTATTATCACACCGTTTTGAGTCTCATAGGCGCTAGACATGATGCCAGAGGGGGCTGGCGTGTCAGTCGTGACCCGAGCCGGCGGCTCTGTGTCGTCGTCGTCGGTTGAGCGCATAGTAATGCTGATGTATGCCGACGATTTATGTTTGTTCTCGCATGACCCAGCTCAGTTGGCGCTTATGCTGAAAATCCTTGACAAAGTGTCCTCTAGGTTTGGCATGCAAATCAACGCCGCCAAGACAGAAGTGATGATTTTGCCAGCAGATTTTGCCGCGGATCTGCCCACGTTTGCGCTGACTGGTGGTGAAGTGAAGACCGTCTCTGCAGTTAAGTATCTGATGATGATGGATGTTACAGTCAGGGACACCTCTAAAGGCGTATAAGACCGTGCTCGCGCCATATGGCCCGAGCACCTTACTGAGATGGCTGGCTGTTGGTGGTAGGGAACCCCAACTCTGTAGAGAGCGTGGGCGCACCCCTAGGTCCCCTACCGCAGCGGCAGCAAACGCTTGTTGAAGTCGGTGAGCGCATGTTGGAAACGGAAAACGCAAGGCAGGTTCGTCGCCAATTGCCAGAAGAGACATCCCCCCGTGGGGAGAAAGGCCAAGACGTGGCCGAAAAGGATATCCAGCCGGGCCGCACCCTCTAACGTGGTAAGGGGTTTTCTAACTGGGATTTCAACCAGCATTCACAGGATTCTCAACCTATTACCCTTAACCCGGCTCTGAGCAGAAGCTGACCCCTTATAGTTGCACCGAGCACGACATTGGACGTGTCGCAGGCCCCCCCCCTGCTGAAGGGGAGGCACAGAAGGACTCGGTGAGGGGCACATCCCTAAGCCTAACTACCTAAAAAAGGGCTGGAAAAGGCGGTCAGTAGTGACCAACAGTGTGGGATTTGGTAATAGGTTAGAAAGCAAGCTTGCCCCCCGATTATAGCGGATAAATATGTTCCTTCTGCGAACTCCGTTTTGAGGTCGTCATCTTTGAGGCAGCTTTCACGTGTGAGACCCAGCGTGGGCATTTCTCAGGTGCGCCAGCTGCGGTGCACTGCAAACGGCACAGTCCACCGCAGCTCCTCGGGAACCCACGCTTGGGTCCGCGCCACTATCGTGGCTGCCTCATTGACTCCTAATTCAAAACATCGTTCGCTTCAGGTCAATTATTGCTCCCGATCCTCTACCATCTCCAGGCTTGTGTTACGTATATCAAGGCACGAGACCAGAAAGTTGGCCATGTCACGCCCAAAACAAGGGTAAAGTAGCCCCGGGCTGGGGTTCATAAACGCCCGCATCTTTGCATCCAAGCCTTTATCGTCCCCAGGGACGCTCAGAAAAAGGGTGTGGAACTGTACGCGTGTCTCCGTATACGCTGGACACTCAAAAATCACGTGTGTCTCATCCTCCCGCATGCCACAAAGGCGACAGAGCCTCTGGCTGCGTGGCTCTGCCTGCGCCGTGTGGCGCCCCTTCTCTATCTGCAGTTCATGCAGCCCCATTCTAAAGCGTGCGAGTGTCGTGATCTGGGCGGCGCTGTTCAGCCCCGTCCAGAGCATTGGTGCGCCGCCACAGTCGTCTGCCATCCACCGCAAGTAAGTAAGCATCTTGAAGCGGTGTGACCATGAGTCAGGCACTGAGCGGACGACGCTGAGCTGGTTGGCGTCCTCTGGCAGCTCTGGTGTGCTGGTCTCTGATGCCAGCCAACCTGCCGCTGCTGTCTCTAGCAGGCGGGCGATGCCCCCCGCCTCCTGGCCCCACACCAGCGTGTGCCCCACTGTGCTGAGGCACTCGCTCAGCTGTGCCACCCAGCTCTCTCGCACGCCACCCGCCGCTAGCTCCCAGCTCTCCCGCATTGCCGCCTTCAGCAGATCGTCATCCGGCCGCCGTAGCGCTTTCGCCCAGAAGCGCGCCGCCTGCCGCAGCCAGTCGGTCGACAGCGGTCGCCAGCCCACCTCCGTCGCCAGCAGCGATAGCTGTTGCCCATCTAGGGAGTTGGATAACCCAGAGTGGTGGTGTGGAAAAGGAGATTGGTGTGCGTGTCGGTCGCGCGCTGGGCATGTTTGCGTCTTTTGATAAGATTTGGGCCAGCAAGAAGATGCAAGTGCAGTCTAAGATGCGGGTTTACAAACTTTTGTGCTGCCCCACTTTCTGTACGGCTGCGAAACATGGGCCCCTACTAAAACACAACTGACTCGATTGGAGGTTGCCCACTCTAACTGCCTTCGTAGCATTCTGGGCGTGCGCCTGGTCGACCGGCACAGATTAACTTATATTCGGCAGGCGTGCAACACTGAGCCAATTGAGAGCCTTGTGGCAAAGCGATCAATGCAGTGGCTAGGCCATGTGATGAGCATGCCGGCTTCTCGTCTTCCTAGTACGACTTTTGACTGCACAATGGATGTGGCTCGGCAGCAAGGCCGGCCTCCAGCCTCCTCCCGACACTATTTTCTTAAGCTACCGATTCAGCAGCTAGGCGAACTAGTGGCACTCGTTCTGATTGGAAGACTTTTTCTGACACGGCGTTTGAGCGTGCTCAGGATAGGGTCGGGTGGAGAGCCGTGGTGTACGGTCCGGCTGCCCTCAGGCGCCGGCCCCTCCACCACGGCGGTCAAGTAGATTGGCAAGCGCCACTTGACCCCCTATCCTCTAGAAGCAGTTAGGACCTATTTTGGAGGCGTCGCACAATAGCTCTCCTTTTTGCACTGGGACTACACGTTGGCAGGCAGCCGGCTGGTGGCTACCGCCCCTCACAAGTAATTGTTAGGGCCAGAACTGGCCTTGGGTCTAGGCGGTGGTACTAGGACTAGAGGTAGTCTTTGCTGGGAAGCCGATGTAACTGTAACTGTGCGTGTGGTGTGTGTGTGTGTGTGTGTGTGTGTGCGGGTAGCCGTGCCCGGGTGGCAGAGCTATAAGGTGGTCGTGCATTGTTCGTGGAGGCGTCGCACAATAGCTCTCCTTTTTGCTCTGGGACTACACGTTGGCAGGCAGCCGGCTGGTGGCTACCGCCCCTCACAAGTAATTGTTAGGGCCAGAACTGGACTTGGGTCTAGGCGGTGGTACTAGGACTAGAGGTAGTCTTTGCTGGAAAGCCGATGTAACTGTAACTGAAGTCGGGTTTAACCTCTCTTTGGCATCTGCAGGTTCTAGGAGGCAGCTGAGAGGCAGCTAAGATGCGCATTAGTGTGGAGTGGGCACAGCCACATGATTCGCTTGCAATACGTTGTTTACAGTTTTGTTCTACTTGCTCTTCGCCACTGCCAGTACTTGCCACCAATTGGTGTCTTGCAATGCAAATCCCTTGCGGGCGGTTTCTGCACAGCCACCCTTGGTAGCTCGATGTGGACGCCACCCTTGAACACCACACTTGGCAGCCCGTTTTTCCTCTTCAGCAGCTGCCACCTTGAGCTTACATGTCTCGAAAGCCATCTGCAATTAAGGGGGGGTGGGTGGAGTGAAGCTGGAGGCGGTATCGGGAACACACGCGCACGCACCAGTTGGGTGCAAGTGAGGGCACACACACGCATGCACACAGCAGGTGGAGGCGATTGGGGGGCACACACACACACGCGGCAGGTGGGGGCAAGCAGGGGGCACACGCACGCACGCAGCAGGTGGGGGCAAGTGGGGGGCACACGCACGCAGCATGTGAGGACGAGTGGGGGAGACACAAGCATGCAGCAGGTGGGGGCGAGTGGGGGGCACACGCACGCACGCAGCAGGTGAGGACGAGTGGGGGGCACACACACACACACGCTGAAGGTTGGGGCGAGTCGAGCGCACACGCACGCACGCAGTATGTGAGGACGAGTGGGGGGCACACACGCACGCAGCAGGTGAGGACGAGCTGGGGGCAAACACTCGCACGCTGAAGGTTGGGGCGAGTGGGGGGCACACGCACGCACGCAGTATGTGAGGACGAGTGGGGGGCACACGCACGCACGCCGCAGGTGAAGACGAGTGGGGGGGACACACACGCATGCAGCAGGTGGGGGGCAGTGGGGAGACACATACACGCAGACCGTGGGGGCGAGTGGGGGGACACGCACGCATGCTGAAGGTGGGGGCGAGGGGGGGCGCACGCACATACGCAGACGGTGGGGGCGAGTGGGGGACACGCACGCACGCGCGGAGAAGTTGGGAGCGGACAGGCCGGGGGGGGGGGGGCACACACATGCACACTGAGGTGGCGATCAGCCGGCTTGCTGCATGTGCATGCGTGCCGCATGCGCCGCGACCCCATGCACGCGCGCAGCATGCAACGCGCAACTTCCTGAACTGCCCTCCCTCAAGCAGCCAGCTGCCCAATCTTTGGTCCCTCTGCCCTTGCCCACTCACTCAGCCCAGGCATACCTGCTGGCTGAGCTTGGCCAGCGTGACAGCTGCAGTCAAAGTCAGTTCTCCCTGCGCATGCAGGGAAGGGCGCGGCCGCCGCCTTCAGCCGAGAGCATGCATCCCCACGCGGTAGGCATACGACGTGGCGCGCTGCGGTGCACGCAATAGCACATCCGACCTGTTTCTGGAAACCATCGCGATGTCGATGTTCCTCTCCACGACGGCCCGTGTGACGCACTTGTGCCGACAGGTAGCAAGCGTGCTGGGCCATTGGAATCCGATTGGACTGAGCAGGTGGGCCTTGCCTCTCCACATGTGGATCCACACCAGCTAGCGCTCACACTTCCACTCAACAGGTCAACCACCTTGTCGACAGCGCCTTTGAGGGCGACGCCGCGGGGCCCGCCGACGCAGCGGAGCGGGTAGTGGAGGTGGCTGCGCTAGCGAGGGCCATGAAGGGCCTCTGGCGCGTGCGGTGGGTCAACCAGTCCAAGGAAACCTACTGGCGGTTGGCCGCCCACGGCGTGCGGTACGCGGGTGGCCACGACGTCGCCCCCCCCTCGGGGGGGCACTGCCCGTGCGCCTGGGCCCGTCGCCCGCGGCTGGGCCCCGTCGCCGGCCGCGCCCAGAGCAGCCCAGGCGCTGCAGGCGCGGGAGCACTATTTTTGGTCCTGCCCGGTGGCAGCGTCGGTTGCCGCGGAGCTCCGCCTTGGCCTGGGGCTCCCAGTGGCCGACGGGCCTTCTCGGGCGGATGTTTGGCTACTGCGCCCCCCCCAGCAGCGGTGGTGGCCAGCGGGCTGCACGCGGGGGCTTGGGCGGTGGTGTGCGCGGCGGCTGTCGACGCCATGGAGCGTGGGCGCCGCCGCATGTGGGCAGCCGTCTTGGGGCCACAATCGGCCGGCCTGGGCCGCACTCCAGCCGGGGACGCGGCGGCGGTGGTAGTGGCGGAACGCCGCGCTGTGGCGAAGTTCTGGAGCCTCCTCCAGGATTTTGTTGGGGTCGGCCTGTTTCCGGCCCCATGGGGGATGCTCCCTGGCAACCACCCCATTTTCGGCTGCCTGCCCAATGGGGAGGGGCAGCGCACGGTCCTGAACCGGCCACCCATGCCTGCTACTCTGTAAGTGTGGGGCGCATCCACCTGCCCTGACCCGTGCTCTGGGTCAGGGCAGGGGAGAGGTGGGAGTTTTTTTGTCATTGCCAGGGGTGGCGGCAGTTGCCGCCCCGTATCTGGCCGAAACGACGTGACGTGTGGTGATTTGGTCAGGGGGGCAAGCATGACCCCTGGGGTGTCGCCGACCACGAGAAAACCCACGCATGGGCTCACGAGAGAGTCACGCGTCACGTTGTCTAGGCTGGGTGCGGTCCGCATGGGCGGCCCTTGTAGCATGATGAGCCTCCCTACTCTCCCTCACCCCCCCCCCACACCCCCCGCCCTTCCGCGGGTGGGCCGGGATACCCGGCCCAGTTTTCACCCTTCCTATACTAATTATGTTCTGTTGATGCAGGCTCGGCCTGTTCAGGGGGGCCCCCCCACATGCCCCCCCTGTCCTGTTTTTTCTGCCTTTCCGTTTTCCCCAAACTAATTGATGTTAGGATGTGCCTCTCACCGAGTCCTTCTGTGCCTCCCCCCAAGAGGGGGCCTGCGACAAGCTCAAAGTCGTGCTCGGTGCAACACAAAGGGGTGGGCATGTGGCAGGTTTCAAGTCCTGTGTGCTGGTTGAAATCCCAGTTAGAAATCCCCTTGAACGCTAGAGGTTGCGGCCCGGCTTTTCATTCCTTTATTATGGGCCACGTCTTGGCCACGCCCTCTCCTACGAGAGGGGGGTTTGTCTTGATTGCCCACACCCCCCGGGGTGTGTGGCGGTGCTTCCTGCCTTATCGGCGGGCTAGACAAGTATCCAACCATGTCCAGTGCTTTTGTGTGTGGGGGAGCCTAACTATATGTGTGTACCCCCCGGGTTACTCCTTGCGGACCGGGGTGTTCTGGCTTGAGGGTCCCTGACTTTTTCTGGCTCTCGTTTTGCCCCTTTGCAGGATCCGCTTACGCGATGCAACCCTCCAGCGGGGGGCAATGCTACTTTTGTCAGGGAGAGGGAGAGGGATGGTGCTAAGGCACTCCGGGCCGTGTGGGGCCCCGGGGGTGGCGGAGGAGTTGAGGTGGGAACGAGTTAGGGGCGTGCCGCCTCAGTGTTTGTCGAGTGTGGACATGGGCTCGTATTCCCGCACTTGGCTCTCAGAACCGTGCGTAGTAGCCTTTGCGGTGCGTCACGACGGGGGACTGTGCTGGGGGGCTGTGTGTGATCGCCTCGCTGGCTGTAGCTTTTTGGGTCTTGTGTTTTTACTCAGGGTCTAGGCGCTCCCGTTGTGTTATGTAAACGACGACGACGACGACAACCACCAACCAGTCAACCTGCAGCGTGCCTGCAGCACAGTTAAAACAAGGTGGAACCAACGTTTAAACCCCGTGACGTTTACCATCGGTTGCACTACCTACAGATTTAAACCCGGATTAAACCAGAGCAATTCCAAGGTTTAACCTGGAGCAGAGTTAAACCGAGGTAAATCCTGGTGTAACCAAGGTTTAACCCCTTAGGGTTGAACAGAGGTTTAACTTACTTCCAGGTTAAACCCGTGATTTGCGATGATTTAACCCCGGTTAAACCTGCAACAAAGTTTGACCCAAGTTAAACCTCATATTAACCAGGGTTGAACCTTGGAAGGTTAAACCAGGTTTAAACCTCCCAGGTCAAACCCAGGTTCTTCGAGGTTAAACCTGGGTCTAACCTGTCACGAGGTTAAACCCATGTAAACCACGGATAAACCTAGGTTAAGCCCCACCCTCGGATCTGTAGGGGAGCGTTACTTCCGCACGGGCCTGGCTTTCTTGAAGCTCAGGCCAGCTGCCTCAGTTGGGTGTGCGTGTGTGTGTGTGTGTGTTGAGCCTTGCGTTGCTTCCGCACGGTCCTGGCTTTGAAGCACCCGGTTGGTCCCACTCGTGAACTTCTGCAGGCTTGACTCGGCTTGTGCCTGCACAACACACGGCACTGTGCCCCAGTGATAAGTTGCCTGCCTCTATCCTCCTGTGTTGCATTGATCATGGTAGCACATGATTGTGGTACCACGATGTGTGTTGTGTTGAATTCGAGGGGGGCGTGAAGTGTGGCCGCGGAAGTGTGGCGCGCATGGGAGGTGCATGGGAGGCTTGTTTCAAACCACCACACCGCTACAACGACGCCTCGACTCTTTACACGCGTGTCAGAGATCGCTTTGAACACGCGCAATCTAGATGGGCAGTTATGGGCAGTTGGAGAGTGGGGTCGACATGCCATCGGGGATCGACGAGCAGCAGCAGCAGGCGCGCCAGGCAATGTGGGCAGCGGCTGAAAAGGGTGACGTGGCCGCCATGCAGAGGCTGCTGGTCGTGGAGCCAGGTGGTGGCCAGAGCAGCTCAGCGGTGGAGTCCATGCAACGCGCCATGCTGGTGGCCGCGGATGGGGACGGCGTGTCCGCGCTGGTGCATGCTGCTTGGGACGGCCATGCAGATGCCATGCGTGTGCTGCTCGACCACCCGTCTGCCGACGCAGGGGCCATGATGATGCACGCCAACTCCTATGGTGATACCGCTCTCTCAGCGACTGCTTACCACGGCCATGTGGACGCCATGCGCCTGTTGCTCGACCACCCGTCTGCCGACGCAGCAGCTATGATGGTGCACGCCAGTTCCATTAATGGTGACACCGCCTTCATTCTCGCTGCTTACAACGGCCATGTGGACGCCATGCGTGTGCTGCTCGACCACCCGTCTGCGGACGCAGCTACCATGATTGTGCACACAACCAAGGTTGGCGTCTCTACGCTGATGCAATCTGCATTCAACGGCTATATGGATGCCTTGCGCCTGCTGCTCGACCACCCGTGTTCCGACGCAGCAGCCATGATGATGCTTCCTCGTTCAGATGGTACTATCGCCCTCATTCTCGCTGCTTACAATGGCCAAGCAGATGCCGTGAAGATGCTGTTGGACCACCCGGCAGCCGACCCGGCAGCCATGATGGCTGCACAAACTAACGCAGGCATGTGTTCTCTCGTGGCGGCTGCAAAGTTTGCTGCCGGGACGTCTCCCTCCAACTCGCGCACTCCGCCTCGCTCCTGTGCGCCCCTGCTGCACCTGCTGCATCGTGTCGCTGTGGAGCCACAGCCCAGTGATGCCCAGCAGGCACTCATGAGCAAGGTCATGCAGGCGCTGTGTCAGGGCTCATGTTCAGAGGAGATGCTTGGCCAGGACCAGCCGGACGACGTACGTGATGAGTGCGTCTGCCTGCTGCTGGAGCGCGGTGCACGCGGCTTTGACTCGAACAGCCCTGTCGTGTCACGCATCATCCACGAGAGATTTATGCTGGCGCGCGTGCCTCAGCTCATCAACGAGGCCGTGATGGGCATGGCTGTGATGCGGCTGCAACAGAACCCCCAAGACGCGTGAGCCTGGCGGCAGCTGCGTCGCGCACCCACAAAGCTGCACACACGTGGCGAACACCGTGCTCTTGCACAACGCACATCAGCTGACGCGCTGATTCGAAGTCGGCTGTGCTCTGGCGCCCACTGCAGGGACAGAGACCAGACAGTCACTGCTCTGTCCCTTTCCTATCCAGTTTAGGTAGTCACTAGTGGAAGTAGTGTCTTTCACATTTGCCCTGTCACAGTGTGACGCAGCCGATGTGACAGATTTCCACAGGTTTGGGTGCCCCTGATTTGGCAATGAGCACTGGACAGGCCACTTTAAGGATTGAACCAGATACACAGTCAGAACGCCCAATTGCTGGTCATCGGGCCCGACACCGCGTTGCACGCTGCACTGTATCCTTCCCCCCACCCCAGCTGTGTCGCTGTAACTCTGTTCAACTCCCCCGGGCCCCAAGCTGGCTTGTTCTGTACGGCCGTGCATGAGCACCACCAAATAGAGCCTCCCTGATTGCCACAGCAGAGCGTCGGTGTACGCGCCCACCCTACGCCCTACACAGCGTTGGGCTGTGTAATGCGCGTGCCGTTGTCCGCGCCCCCACCAGTGCCAGCGCCAATGCCACCGCCCGCGTGCTCGCTCACAAAGTCACCGACGCGCGCACCCGCCCAGGCCGAGCCGCCCGGCTGCACCCATCGGGGTGTGGTGTGTGTGTGTGTGTGCGTGTGTGTGGATGGGTGGGGCGCATCAGACCTGCTCTTGCACCCGCCTGCGCAGCTGCACGCGCACGCTTGCCTGCCAGGCAGGCAAGGCCGCCACATACCCGCAGCCCAGGCAGCCGCCCAACACACCTGCAGCGCCGCGCCCAGCGCGTCTGTCTTCGCCTCTGCCAGCACTTGCACCATGACGGGCAGCTGTGACACGTCGGACAGGATTCGCGAGACTGTGTTGTGCTCTGTGTGTGTGAGTGTGTGCGTGTGTAGTTTTGTGTGTGTGTGTGTGTGTATGTGCATGCATGTTTGTGTGTGCGTGTGTGCATGTGCGCGCACGTGTGTGTGTGTGTGTGTGTGTGTGTGTGCGTGTCTGTGCGCGCGTGTGTGTGCATGGGTGGGTTGAGCCGTGCGCTACTTCCGCACGGGCCTGGCTTTCTTGAAGCGCTCAGGCTAGCCTCAAGCCTCGGGTGTGTGTGCGTTTGGGTGGTCGTCTCAAGCTTGCTTTGCTTCCGCACAGTCCTGGCTTTGAAACCAGGGTGCTTCCACTCGTGTACTTCTGCATGCTTGACTCCGCGTGTGCCTGCAAAGCACACGGCACTGTGCCCCAGTGATAAGTTGCCTGCCTCTATACTCCTGGGTTGCATTGAAATCATGGCAGCACATGATTGTGCTACCATGATGTGTGATTTTGTTGAATTCGGAGGGGCGCGGAAGTGTGGCCGCGGAAGTGTGGCGCGCATGGGGTGCATGGCCCATAAGCATGGGTGGGTGGCTCATTTCAAACCACCACACCGCTACAACGGCGCCTCGAGTCTCTGCACCTGTGGCATTGAGCGCTGGGCACACGCACAATCTCGATGGCCAGTCGTGGGCAGTCGGAGGGTGGGGTCGACATGCCATCGGGGGTCGACGAGCAGCATCAGCAGGCGCACCAGGCAATGTGGGACGCAGCTGCGCAGGGTGACGTCCGCGCCATGCAGAGGCTGCTGAGCGTGGAGCCAGGTGGTGGCCAGAGCACCTCAGCGGTGGTGGCGGTGGCCAGAGCAGCGCATGAGTCCATGCAGCGCGCCATGCTGATGGCCGCGGATGGGGAGGGCATGACCGCGCTGATGCGCGCTGCTTACAAAGGCCATGTGGATGCTGTGCGTCTGTTGCTGTTGCTGACCACCCGTCAGCCGACGCAGCAGCCATGATGACACACAGGAATCCCAATGGTGCTACCGCCCTCATTCACGCTGCCTTCTACGGCTACGTGGATGCTATGCGCCTGCTGCTTGACCACCCGTCTGCCGACGCAGCAGCCATGCAAATGCGTTCCGACGGTGGTACCGCCTTAGTTCACGCTTCTTACAACGGCCACGTGGATGCCATGCGCCTGCTGCTCGACCACCCGGCTGCCGACGCAACAGTCATGATGGCGTGCGCCCTGTCCGATGGCAGGACCGCCCTCATTCTCGCTGCTCACAACGGCCATGCAGATGCCATGCACCTGCTGCTCGGCCACCCGTCTGCCGACCCGGCAGCCATGATGGCTACGCAAGCTAATGCAGGCATATATTCTCTCGTGGCGGCTGCACAGTGTGCTGTCGGGACGTCTCCCCCCACCCCGCGCACTCCCCCTCGCTCCTGTGCACCCCTGCTGCACCTGCTGCGCGGTGTCGCACTGGAGCCACAGCCTAGTGATGCTCAACGTGCACAAATGAGCAAGGTGATGCACGCACTGTTCCAGGGCCCACGTTCAAATGAGATGTTTGACGCTACCAGCCGGACAACGTGCGTGACGAGTGCATCTGCCTGCTGCTGGAGCGTGGTGCACGCGGCTTCGACTCAAACAGCCCGGTCGTGTCACGCATCATCCAGGAGAGATGTATGCTGGCGCACGCGAGCCTCAGCTCATCAACAAGGCCGTCATGGGCATGGCTGTGATGTGGCTGCAGCAGGACCCGCAGGACAACGCGTGAGCCTGGGCTGCAGCTGCCTCGTGCACCCACAAAGCTGCACGTGGCAGGTGCCCCAGTGAGGGCCCTGCTGCTGTACAACGCACACCACCAACCACCTGATTCGAAGTCGATAGTGCTCTGGTACCCACTGCAGGGAGAGTCACGTGACTGGTGCACCAGTCACTTTCCTTCCCCCTCCCATTATAAAACTAGGTAGTAGGTACCACCGAGGGGCAGTCTAGCAGGAGCCGGGCCAGTCGTATTTTACCCCGCTCGTCAGCGGCACGGAGATCCTCGTCACCAGCAGCGCCGCATTGCTGGGTCCAGGGCTCGGCGACGAGAACGCGCCTCCGTTAATCGAGCCACTTCAGGAGCGGCTTGCCCGGCGCTGCCATGGCTTGGCGAGTAGCCGCGGCGCTGCCGCGGCCCGTGCTGGGAGACGGCCCTTATCCTCCCCCCATGCAGGACGCCATGCGGCACCATCTCGACGAGTTGATCGACGAGCGGAGGAGCTGGCGCCCGTCAATGCATGCTGGACATTGGTCAAGATGGCTGCCCGTGGAGTCGGGCTACCATCACGGCTTCAGCGGTGGCGACCGCCGAGGCAACACAGAGTAAATCCGCGTCACCAATCGCAGCGTTCGTCACTGCGCTCATCCTCGGGGGCGCTCGTCTGCCGGTGACTGGCGTTGGAAGGTCTTCAGGCAGCCTCCATTACAACTCTGTCGCCCATGCACCCCTGGAGGGTGGGACCTGGCCATGCATGAGGCATGGGGCGCCGGCTGAGCCCCATGCAAACGAGAGCTGGACAGCCATGCACTGCCAGGCGGGGACCGTTCCAGTCAGCGCCAGTCGGCTCTGCCGTCTTGACTGGCCACAATGCCACTATTGTGACCCTGAGGAAGGTCCTCTCCTATATGCTCCTTGCCAGACATGTCTCTCAGAGACAGCTGTTTGGGGTAGTCTAGCCGGCGGGAGCGGTAGTCTATCGGCCGGGAGCCGGCGGGACTCTAGTACTTAAGTGTGCCGGAGTATCGGCGGGTGTCTCTAGTAGAAGAGTAGCCTGCTAAGCTGGAAACCCCGTGTTACTGTAGTTAGTACCGGTGGCCAGTACCACAGGAGTAGTGCTGTCAACTTTCGCCTTCAGGCGCAGCCGACTTGTAACACACAATGGTGCTAAGGCGAGAGAGACTGGTGCGATCAGCATTGTAAACATGTGTGGCGCTTGGGAGCTTGGGAGGTTCAAGCTTAACGACGCGGGTCCGCTCACTTTAGGCCTATGCACTGTCTGCTGTGCCACCGAAATTTTTTCGCCAATGCATTTTCTCCTCACACACAGCTTGCAATGGCACGCACCCCACGTTGTGCGTTGTGTGGGGGCATGGCAGGGGCTATGCACACGTTGTGCCGCACAGGCTGTGCATCGCACACGCACAGCGCGTGCACTGCTCCCGCATAGCTATAGCCGGCGGGCTTCTGTGCAGGGGCTCCTCCCGCCTCCCCCCCGTATTGCACCCGCAGTGCTCGCGCAGAGCGCGGTTGCGAGAACAGCTCCAGCGCAGCCCCCTGCATTATGCAATCGGCCCAACATCTTGAAGCGGCAAACAATCCTCAGGGGTGTTGCACTCCACGGAGCCCTGCACCGTCCTAAAATACACATATAGTGCCTCCTCACTACTGCGCTCACTACTCTTGCGCGGCATGGGCCGACTGCGCATGGATCTTCAGCCGCAACCCCGCATGCGCACCACTTCACCCGAGCCCAGCCTTCTTCAGCATCTTCTTTGAGCCCCCGCCGCGCCCTCCCCCGCCTCCCTTGCCGCCCCGGCCGCCGCCCCGCGTGCGCTCCGCCCCCCCGCGACCTCCCCCTCCCCCTCCCCGTCCCCTTCCACCGCCCCCGCCGCGGCCGCCGCCGCCTCCTCCCCCGCGCCCGCCACCCCCGCTCGCAAACGCCGCCCCCAGCCGCGTGCTCTTGTCGCCCCTGCCGCCCGCGGGCGCCCGACCGCGGCCGCTGCCAGAGAACGTGCGCGCAGACCGCAGCCGCTTCATGTCCTCCATCTGAGGATGCATGCGCGGGTTCGGGTTTGGGGGCCGGGGTGAGACTCGGCGGTCGTGCGTGCATGCGGGCGTGCGTTTGAGCGTGTGCGCACGAGTGTGCGCGTATGCGTGTGCGCGCGTGTGCAAGTATGCGCGTGTGTGCGTTTGAGTGTGCGTGCGTGTGTGCGCTCGTTTATGTGCATATGCCCCCGTTGCGTCTCGTCTGCGTCCCCCAGCGACCCCCCCCCCCCGCCCGCCCGCCCCCTCACCTTGCGCTTGCGCCCCGCCGTCTTCTTCTGCCCGCGCTTGAGGCGCGCGGCCGCCGCGGCCGCGGGATCAAGCATCGTCTGCATCGTGCGCTTGTTGCGCCGCGCTGTGCGCGCGCCCTTGACCGCCGCCTGCGCACGCGCGTACGCCGCCAGCAGCGCGTCGCCGCCAACGAGCGACCGCAGGTGCGCGAGGACCTCTTCTGCCAGCTGCCGCGCGTCCGCACCACCGACCGCCGCAGCAGCAGCCGCGCTGCCGGCCTCCGTGAGGCGGTAGAGCGGAGCAAGCAGGGGCTCGAGGTGGGGCAGGATGGCGGGGCCTGCGTGCGTGTGTGTACGTGTGTGTGTGTGTATGTGTGTGTGCGTGCGTGTACGTGTGCACGTGCGTGCGATTGCGTGCGTGCACGTGCGTGCGTGTGTGTGTCGGGCGCGGAAGTATACCGTATACGTGGGCCCGAAGATCGTATAATACCGTATAACGTACACCGTATACAAGGGTATACGTGTAAACCCTTGATTCCCTGATCCGATTGAGACAGGAACGGTGGATTCGGATGCCTGACATGATGGGCATCACAAATCCACTCTAACAAGCATACTTTTCTATTTTGGTTTAGAGGAAACACAAAACTAGATTTTTCTCACTGCATGGCAGCCGGAGCGTCCCTGTGTTCCATGCAACCACCACATTCTTCACTCCACCCTATGCTGCATCCAAGCGTTGTTCTGGATAGCCCTTGTCATTAGCTGTCCAGTGCAAGTCGAATCATCGAAATCCATGCAGTTTCAAGGGAGTTGGGGCCTTAACGCCTTTTACTTGTCTTCCAAAAAGGGTGTATACGGTACACATCCCGCCGTATACAGTATTTTTACCGTCATAGTATACATACGGTATATACCGTATACGTATACCGTGCCGCGCCCTATGTGTGTGTGCTTGCGTGCGTGTGCGTGTGCGTGTGTGTGTGTGCGTATGCATGTGCGTGTGTGTGTGTGTGCGCGTGCGTGTGTGTTTGTCAACACGGGGGGTGGGTGGGTGGGCAGGGAGCGGGGTTACTTCAGCGTAGCACCGGGAGCACTTGGCGTGCGTGCTCTCTCTCTCTCTTCGTGCCCATCTCTGAAACTCACCACCCAGCGCGCTCGCAGCCGCAGCAATCCACTTGAGCGCTGCTTGGCGCGGAGCCACGCGCCCCACGCGTCCATCGCCCGCGAGCGCTGCCATGCGCGTGCACAGCCGCCCGAGGGTGAACGGACCGTGGTCGCCCCTGCGCTTGTGGCGGCGCTTCGGTTCGCCGCCGATGGAGCCGGGCTCGCTGTCGTTGTTGTCCGAGTCGCTGCCTGCGCGCGTGCGAGCGTGTGTGTGCGTGTGTGTGCGTGCGTGTATGTGTGCGTGTGTGTGTGTGTGTTTGTGCCAACGGAGTCGGGTTCGTCGTCGTCGTCGGGGTCGCTGCCTGCGTGCGTGCGTGCGAGCGTGTGTGTGCGCACCGGGATCCCCGTGGCCATCGCCAGAGTCGCTGCCTGTGTGTGTGGATGTGGTTTTGGCTGTGTGTGCGCGCGCGTGTGCACGAGTGTCAGTCTACGTGTGTGTGTGTGGGCGAGCAAGCGTGCAAGCGTGCATGACTGTGCACTGTGCACGCGCGCGTGCACACAAGTCATGCGTGCATGCATGCATGCATGCGCACGCGCACGCGTGCAAGCGCACCGCTGTCCTCGCTGCCGTCATCATCGTTGTCGTCGTCATCCTCGCCCTCATCGTCCTCATCGCTGCTCCCGCCGCTATCAACGCCAACACCACGGCCCGATGGCCCAGCCCCCTCCTCTCCCTCTCCCTCCACTCCCTCCTCTCCCTCCTCGTCGGCATCTGCCCCGACGTCCTTTCTGTCAGACGCTCCCTCTGGCCCGCCGGAGGCTGTCTCGGCAGCAGACATCTTCACGGCCACCTGTATGTATGTGTGTGTGTGTGTGTGTGCGTGGTGTGTGTGTGTGTGTGTGCTGCGTGCGGCGTGTTCGTGTGTGTTTGTGTGTGTGTGTGTGTGAGTGCGCGCGGAGTGTGTGGAGCTCGCCTCACGCGACAGCTCCCTCAGCCCCACGCCCCAGGTGTGTATGTGCTGTAGACGGTCTAGTAGGGCATGGGAATGGGGCATGGCGTCATTCAAAACACCTCCGCCCTCACCTGAACCAGCCCCCGCACAGCGAGCGTGCACGCTGCTTCGTCGACGCCCTCAGTGTCCATCTGGCCAAGCAGCGCGGAGCCGAGCTGCGTGCGTGTGCGTGTGTGTGTGCGTGTGTGTGCGTGTGTGCGTGCACGCCGCTTCGTCGACGCCCTCAGTGTCCATCTGGCCAAGCAGCGCGGAGCCGAGCTGCGTGCGTGTGTGTGTATGTGTGTGTGTGTGTACGTGATAAAAGAACCAATCAAGTAAAATTCCCAAGCCCATGGATATCCTCTCGTACTAGCGCATATGGTTGGTCTCCCGCAGCGAACGAACTTAAGATCCATGGGTTTTTTTGAATTCTGAAACGATTGCCGGGGTGTGTGCTTTAGCACAGGCAGTTAGCACAGGCATGGGCCGTAATCTAGGTTGCCCGTGCGGTGGGAACTGTAACGAACGTACCTCTCTCTCTCTCTCTATCTCTCTCTCTCTGTACGTGTCTGCGTGTCTGCACTCGTGCATGTGTGTGTGCGCGTATGTGGCCCCCTTATGTGTGTGTATGTGTGCATCTGACGGAGTGTGTGCGAGTGTCGAGGTGGGCTAGCAGCGCCAAGCTGCGTGTAGCATGCATGTGTGTGTGTGTAAAGAGATACAGAAGTAGGGGGATGCAGAGGGCTCGGGGGAAGGGGAGCTGAGTAAGCTCGTCCCCCGCTCACACAAACGCCCCGAGGAGGCCAGCCTAGATTCCTCCCCCCCCCCCCACACACATCAACACACCTGCGCCGTCCGCCCACAGACCAGAGTCACGTTGGGTGAGGCCATGCACACACACACACACACACAAATGCACACACACGCACGCACGCACGCACACACACACACACACACACACACACACACACACATACGCACACACGCACACACATACGCACACACGCACACACATACACACACACACACACACACACCTGCGCCGTCCGACCGGCGTCCGCCCACAGGCCAGGAGTCACGTCGGGCGAAGCCATGCCGAGCGCCATGACGCGTGCGGCAGCCTTGCGCACCCACATGTGCCTGCATGTGTGTGTGCGTGCGCGCGCACGCGTGTGTGTGTGAGAGTGTGTTAGCAGCAGCCACATCAATGCCCCCCCCCCATCCCTCCCCCTCGCCCCTGCATTTGCATTGCCGCCCTCTTCAACACCCCACGCGAGCACACACACGCACACACACGCACGCACACTCACACTCACACACACACACACACATGCACAAACTCGCACGCACACACACACACACACACACACGCACACGTGCGCACACACACGCACACACACACACACACACACACACACACACACACCTGTGCAGCAGCAGCCGGATCACCGCCTCCCACATCTCGCCCCCTCCTCCACTTCCACTGACGCCCTCCTCGGCGCCCCATGCGAGTGCCTGCGGGCACTTGCTAGCGCAGCGCTCCGCAAGCAGCATCGAAAAGTAGGCGCGCTCCCAGCCACGGGACGCGTTGGAACTGCAATGGGGAACAGCATTCATGTGTGCGTGAGAGAATGAGAGAGAGGAGTGAGAGAGAGAGAGGGAGAGAGAGAGAGAGAGGAAGAGAGGGCGAGAGAGAGATAGGGATGGGGAGGGAGAGGGGTAGATAGAGAGTGAGAGGGACAAGGTGGAAAGGGATGCAGCAGCATCGAAAAGTAGGCGCGCTCCAATCCGATGTAGGCAGCGTTGTTGTTGTTGTTGTCGCTGCTGCTGCTGTTATTGTTGTAGTTTTTTTGTTTTTGCTGTTGCTGTTGTTGTTGTTGCTGCTGCTGCTGCTGCTGTTGCAGCAGCTGCTGCTGCTGCTGCTGCTACTGCTGCTGTCGTCGTCATTTCGTTTTTGCTTCTGATTGACAGGGTGGGCTGGGCTGGTGACGCAAACAATGCACAGCCTCCCACCCCTCTCACTTCTCACCCGCTCTCCTCCCTTACGTCAACGCCCTCGTCTCCATCGGCGGCGTCCACGGCAATGCTGGCATGAAGTTTCAGGTTTCAGGGTTTCGTGTTTGGTCTCTACTTTAAGGGCTTTTAGGGCCCTTCCCACACTAGCATGCTAATAATCGGTGCCACATTTGGGGACCCCCGGGGGAGGCCGCCTCCGGATGCCCCCTCGATGTGCATGGCATGCATACACTATTACAAGGTTGTGCTGCTCGATGTGGGCATTCGGGTGGGCTGTGTGGGTGGGGGCAGGCCATGAGGTCGCCAGGTATGGGCCTAAAGGGGCCTTGGGGCTTTTAGGGCCTTGGGGCTTTTAGGGCCTTGGGGCTTTTAGGGCCTTGGGGCCTTTAGGGCCTTCTCACCCGCTCTCCTCAATCCCTTCGACGCCTTTCGCCTCCAGCGGCGGCGCCCACCACAATGCAGGTTTCAGGTTTTAGGGTTAAGGGTCCAGGGTTTAGGTTTTCGGCTTTTTATTTTTTCGGGTTTAGGGCCTTCTCACCCGGTCTCCTCCATCCCTTCGACGCCCTCGCCTCCATCGGCGGCGCCCCCACCACAATGCAGTTTTTTTGGTTTTAAAATCCAGGTTTAGGGTTCAGGGTTTTGTGTTTCTCCCGTTTAGGGTTTAGCCTTTCTCACCCGCTCTCCTCCATCCCGTCAACACCCTCGTCTCCATCGGCGGTGTCCACAGCGATCGCATCGTTCATGAGCGCCACCAGGGGGGGCAGCAGCTCCGGCAGCCTGCGTGTGCGTGTGTGCGTGTGTGCGTGAGTGCGTGTGTCGTCAGCGGCGCCCATGAGCGCCACCAGGGGGGGCAGCAGCTCAGGCAGCCTGTGTCTGTGTGCGTGTGTGTGTGCGTGTGTCGTCAGCGGCATCCATGACCGCCACCAGGGGGGGGGGGGGGGCAGCAGCTCCGGCAGCCTGTATGTGTGTGTGTGTGTGCGTTTGTATGTGTGAGAGAGTGCGTGTGTCGTCAGCGGCGTCCATGAGCGCCACCAGGGGGGGACAGCAGCTCGGGCAGCCTGTGCGTGTGTGTGTGAGTGCGTGTGTCGTCAGCGGCGTCCATGAGCGCCACCAGGGGGGGGCAGCAGCTCGGGCAGCCTGTGTGTGTGTGTGCGTGTGTGTGTCTGTGTGTGTGTGTGAGTGCGTGTGTCGTCAGCGGCGTCCATGAGCGCCACCAGGGGGGGGGGGCAGCAGCTCGGGCAGCCTGTGTGTGTGTGTGTGTGTGTGTGCGTGTGTGTGTGTGTGTGTGTGTGTGTCGTCAGCGGCGTCCACTGCGATCGCATCGTTCATGAGCGCAACAAGAGGGGGCAGCAGCTCCGGCAGCCTGTGTGTGTGTGTGCGCGCTTGAGTGTGTGAGCGTGCGCGTGCACACGTTTGTGTGTGCGTGTGTGTTTGTGTGTGCGCGCAGGCAGGCTGAATGGACGCAGGGGGGGCAGCCTGTGTGTGCGTGTGTGTGTGTGAGCGTGTGTGCGAGCGTGTGTGTGAGAGAGTGCGTGTGTGTCGTCAGTGGCGTCCACAGCGATCATGTCGCTCACGAGCACCACATGGGGGGGCAGCAGTGATTCCCCTACGAGCCGTATACCGCTCCGAGCCGGATTTCCCATTCCCCAGAAAACCACCACGCACTTAGTGGGACAGGGCGTGGAGCAATGCGTTGGAAAGCTCGTGCTGAGAGCAGCCCAACGGCATGCGTTGCATGAATACCCGCTGTGTATTGTGCCTGTTATGAGCGGTCAAAGTTGCTGGAGCCGGCAAAAAACGAATTACTGAAATCCTTCCCAGGGACCACTGGGGGGCAGCAGCTCGGGCAGTTTGAGAGTCGAGGGTACGGGTTTCCATAATGGGGTGCGTGGCAGATATATGGTTGGCAGAAAGAAAGAGCCAAAACCACAATCGAATTACAGAGCACGACAGCACGCACCTCCGCCCAAAGCTCCCTTCCTCCACGTCAGCGAGCGCAGCGAGGCTCTGCAGTGCAGCGCACTGAAGCTGGCGCGTGGGGCCGCCATCTCCCCCCCTCTCCCCCCCACCATGCACACGCACACACACACGCACACACGCACACACACGCTACACGCACCTCCGCCCAAAGCTCCCTCCCTCCACATCAGCGAGCCCAGCGAGGCTCTGCAGCGCTGCGCATGGAAGCTGGCGCGTGGGGCTGCCGCCCCCCCCCCTCTCCCCCACACCATGCACACACATACACACACACAAACACACACACACACACGCGCCACGCACCTCCGCCCAAAGCTCCCTCCCTCCACGTCAGCGAGCGCAGCGAGGCTCTGCAGCGCAGCGCACTGCAGCTGCCGGGTGGGGCCGCCGCCGCCCCCTCCGCCCCCTTCGCCGCTGTCGCCGTCGCCGCCGCCCTGCGCCCTCTGTGCCAGCCACGCAGCGGCAAACGACGCGAGCTGCTCGCGCTGCCCCGGCTCGAGCTTGTTGAGCAGGTTGCGAAGCAACGCGCCGACCGCCTGCAGAGGAGGGGCAGTGTGCGTGAGAAAGAGAGAAAGAGATGGAGAGAGAGAAAGAGATGGAGAGAGAGAGAAAGAGTGTCGATATACAGGTCAATAAAGAGAGGGGGGAGGGAGGGAGAGAACGAGAGATGGACAGGGCGCGTGCGAGAGAGAGAGGACAGAAAGAGGAAGAGATAGAGAAGAGGGAGAGAGAGGGTCAGAGAGAGGAAGAGAGAGAGAGGGACAGAGAGAGGGAGAGATGGAGAGAGGAAGACAAGAGAGAAGAAGAGAGAGAGAAGAGGGAGAGAGAGACCGGGAGAGAGAGGGAGAAAGAGCGGGACAGAGAGAGGAAGAGAGAGAGGGATACAGGGAGAGAGAGATAGAGGAAGAGGGAGAGAGGGAGAGGGAGAGACAGAGAGAGGAGGAGGGAGGGGGAGCCAGAGAGAAAGAGACAGAGAGGGAGAGGGTGAGCGTGGGAGAGAGATACAGAGAGGTAGAGAGAGACAGAGACAGAGAAGAGAGAGATCGTGTGTCGCATTGCTGGCGAGTGGTCATTGAGGAGGCGTGAGGAGCGGTGCGGAGTATGGCCGCGGCTGTGTCCACAAAGTGTGTGGATGTGTGAACCCGCCCACACTCACCGTGCGCATCGCTGGCGAGTGGTCGTTGACGAGCCGCGTCAGCAGCGGCAGCAGCAGCGCCTCTCCGTGTGCGGCGACCACAGTCTGGGGGAGCTTGGCAACGAGCTGCGTGTGTGTGTGTGTGCGCGTGAGTGCGTGTGTGTGTGTGCGTGTGTGTGTGTGTGTGTGCGTGTGTTTGGAGGTAGGCAGCAGCAGCGCCTCTCTGTGTGCGGCGACCACTGTCTGGGGTAGCTTGGCAACGAGCTGTGTGTGTGTGTGTGTGTGTGTGGAGGTAGGCAGCAGCAGCGCCTCTCCGTGTGAGGCACCCACAGTCTGGGGGAGCTTGGCAACGAGCTGAAAAGCGGGAGGTGTGGTGGTGGTGGGGGGAGAGTCAGGGATGAGTTGTGGAGACTGTGTGTGTGTGTGTGTGGTGGTCGATTTTGCAGTCTTTCAAACGCCTTTGTTGGCGTGCGTGTGCGTATGTGTGTATGTATGTGTGTGTGTTTGTGTGTGTGTGTGCGTTGTCTTGAGCGCTGGCTCCGGATGCCACAGAATGGGCGCCCCAAGATTGCAGCACTGAAATTCGATTTTGAATTCAAATTGATGTGGCACCTCTAGCGTCCGCGGCGGGCGTAGGGGGGGCGATCGCC
This sequence comes from Chlamydomonas sp. UWO 241, assembly GCA_016618255.1. Classification (NCBI taxonomy): domain Eukaryota; kingdom Viridiplantae; phylum Chlorophyta; class Chlorophyceae; order Chlamydomonadales; family Chlamydomonadaceae; genus Chlamydomonas; species Chlamydomonas priscui. Next base: position 161,129 of record VFSX01000204.1, on the reverse strand, counting down.
GCGGAATTGTAAGGAGGTGCGGGGCAGGGGGGGCTCCCCTGGCGAAAGAAATAAGAATTGATTGGTGTGTGTTGAAACTGCAATTTGAATAGGAATGAGCCGCCCAAGTGTGTGTGTGTGTGTGTGTGTGTGTGAGAGAGAGAGGGAGAGGGAGAGAGAGTGTCTTGAGCGCTGGCTCCGGATGCCACGGGATGGGCGCCCCAAGATTGCAGCGCTCAAATTCGAATTTGAATTCAAATTGATGTGGCACCTCGCGCGTCCGCCGCAAGCTTCAGTGGGCGACCGCCGTGGAATTGTTAGGAGGTGCGGCAGTGATTTTGTTCAGCTTTTTTAGTTATTGTTTTGGGGCCAGCCGGCACGCGGACCAACGTACCGTTGACCGCCTTGTCCGCTGACTTAGCGTTGACCAGTGCAGAGGTGCCTCCAAAGCCCCACGCTGCCCCACACTGCGCCACACACTCATTCAATGGCCCCGCCCCACGGCCCGCAAAGTGGACCATCGACTTGATTGTTTTGGGGCCAAATGGCCCCCAGTTACAGTTACAGTTACATGGCATTCCAGCTAAGACAACACTAGTCCTAGTGCCACCGCCCTGTGAAGGACGATAGCCACCAGCCGGTTACCTGCCGTCTAGACTACCGCTCCCGCCGGCTAGTTTAGACCCAAACAAGTCCCTGAGGGACATGTCTGGCAAGGATCGTATGGGAAAGGACTGTCCTCCTCCTGGCCTTTGAGGCCAACCACGCCGGCTGTGCCGACTGGCGGCGCTGAAGCAGAAAAGTCCCCGCCTGGCATGGTGCATGCTTGTCCAACTCCATGCATGGGGCTCTGCCTGCGCCCCATGCGTCATGCATGGCCAGGTCCCACCCTCCAGGGGGGCCTGGGCAAACAGAGTCGTCATGGCAGGCTGCCTGAAGACCAATGCCGACGCCAGTCACCGGCAGACGAGTGCCCCCGAGGGTGAGCGCGGTGACAAACGCTGCGATGGTGAAGCGGATAAACTCTGTTGTTGCCTCGGCGGTCACCACCGCTGAAGCCCTGATGGTAGCTCGCCCCCACGAGCAGCCATCTTGACCGATGTCCAGCATGCATTGACGGGCGCCAGCTCCTCCGCTCGTCGATCAACTCGTCGAGATCGGTGCCGCATGGCGTCCTGCATGGGGGGAGGATAAGGGCCGTCTCCCAGCACGGGCCGCGGCAGCGCCGCGGCTACTCGCCAAGCCATGGCAGCGCCGGGCAAGCCGCTCCTGTAGTTTCCACCGAGGGGCAGTCTAGCAGGAGCCAGGCCAGACGTATTTTATCCCGCTCGTCAGCAGCACGGAGATCCTAGTCACCAGCAGCGCCGCATTGCTGGGTCCAGGGCTCGGCGACGAGAACGCGCCTCCGTTAATCGAGCCCCCCCCAAAATGGCCCCCAATGACCCCAAATGGCGAAAACAAAATCCCTGATCACCTGGTGCAGCAGTGTTTTTGGTTTCGGCGTTTGCAGCCATGGAGCCAGATTTCAAGTGAAATGGCTCCAGGGAATCAATTAAAAGTCGTGAAAACTGCATCACTGAGGTGCGGGGCAGTGCGGCTCCAAGGCTGCCTACACAATTAAACAAAGACGCAGTACCATGCGTCTTTTTGCCTTTGCGGAGGGGGGGGGAGTCAGAAACTACAATTGTTTGTATAAAGCGCAAGCCCCACCCACCAGCTTGAGCGTCTCCACCACCGCCAGGGGCCGCTCTCATGCTCGTAGCGCGTGTTGGTGGTGGGGAGTGTTTTTCTTGAGTCCGGTGATCCTAGAGTTTATTTGCACGCTACAAGAGGCGCCCAACAAACCGACCATCAGAGAAAAGGGTTTTGGGCTTTGGGTTTTCACGCACCAGCTTGAGCGTCTCCACGACCGCAAGGCGCCCGCTCTCGTGCTCGTAGCGCGTGTTCGCCGTCAAGAAAGCGAGGTGCTGCGCCAGGCGCTTGGGGCCTGCCGGGGAGTGTGTGTGTGTGTGTGTGTGTGTGTGTGTGTGTGTGTGTCTGTGCGTGTTTGCCGTCAGGAAAGCGAGGTGCTGAGCAAGGCGCTTGGGGCCTGTGTGTGTATGGGTGAGGAGGGGGCGTGGTGGGGGAAGTGTGTGTGTGTGTATATATGTGTGTGTGTGTGTGTTGGCGGTCAGGAGGGTCTCTCTCTCTCTCTCTCTCTCTCTTGGCAGTGAGGAGCGCAAGGTGTGTGCCAGGCGCTTACGGCCTGTGTGCATGGGGGAGGAGGTGGGCGTGTTTTGCACCCACATCGCGCGACGCATCTATCGCAACCAGGAGACTCCTGATGGCGGTGGTGATGATGACGGATTGCACAGTTGTGTGGGACGCACCTACACCTACAGGCAGCGACCCCTGTAAAAAGGAGAGGGGTCGATGAATTCCCAGGCCTTGCACCAGACTGACAGGTGAGGGGGGCGCCCGGGCCGGGACCCAGGGGTAAAGCTGCCCCATCTCCTGGTCAACCGCAAGTCTGGAAGGAGGTGCGCGTGCACGCAGCGTGGCAGCTGTGGGAAGCTCCTGCATCCACAGATTATAGAATTTGCCCCTTGCGAATTTACCACGGCTCCTCCTAAAGGAGAAAGAAAGAAACGCCCCCCCCCCACTTACCGAGCGGGTAGTCCAGCAGGAACTGCAGCAGCGTGGCGTGCGCACGGTGCAGCGCACCACACAAAACACGTTTTTGTTATGCTAAAAAATCGTGTTTGTTGTGCTAATAAAATGACTTTGTTTGAACACATTAAATCACATAAAACCACAGTAATTGGCCACCCCCATCGAAGTCGGCTACACAAGTCGGACATTTCCGAAAACGCCCAAACGGCCCTCCCACCCCGCCCCGCCGCCATCCACGGCACCCAAGACGTGTGTTAGGATGATGGAAGGCTTGGAGGGCCATCGCGGGGCCTGGGGAGAGGCGTGGGCGTGCGCGCTGGGGGAGGGGCGCCCCCACTGCATGCGCGATCCTAATTCAAGCTCCGCGAGCTTGCCACGTATACCATTAAGGTTGCCTCCGACCGGCGAAGCGCGCGGTCTCGTCTGCGTGACGCCCATGGTGTGAACATTTCGAACTTTGGATCGAAAGATCACCACCGAGACACCTCCTCTGGACGAATGACCGCAGCCAAAAGTTTGAGATTTGGCCCATTTAGTTCGTGTTCGAAGGGCGTCACATGAAGCTGCGTGTGCGCGTGACACGACGTCGAAATGTACCGAACCAACGCCATGCACGAGTTTTGGTTCGGCACTTTTTGACATCGTGTCGCGCGCACACGCAACCGCACGCAAAGCTCTTTGAACACAAACTCAATGAGCCAAATTGCAAACTTTTGGCTGCGGAATGAGGTCCAGGGGTGCTTCCTAGGGGGAGAACGACCCGAAAGTTGTTTTTGCAATGTCCGACTTTGTGGCACTTATGTGGCTGCCTTCGGTGGGGGTGGCCAATTAACATTGACATTAAACAGCGAAAATAAGAAATGCCTCCCCACACTTACCGAGCGGGTAGTCCAGCAGGAACTGCAGCAGCGTGGCAGAGCACAGCGTGCGCACCGCTGGCGCGTGCGACTTCACGAGCAGCTCCTGTACCCACTCCATCGCATCGTACACCTCTGGAACCACGATCTTGCGCCCCAGCACCGCGCGCAGCAGCGCAAACGCGGACTGGAAGCCAGACGCCTCGTCAGCAGAGCGGTTGGAGAAGACCCAGCCGATGAGGAAGCTGCACGGAAGGTGGGGTGACACACGTGTGAGAGAGTGGGAGTGTGACATGTGTGGTCGATTTTACAGTCTTGCAGTTTTGTGACATGTGTGAGTGAGTGGGAGTGGGAGGATCAGCGGAGTTGTCGGAGACGGCCGATGAGGAAGCTGCGAGGCGGGTGGTGTGTGTGAGGGGGTGCGAGTGCGGTTGTGTGCATGTGTTCTGTGTGCCGTGATGAGGGTGCGCTCACATAACACGCCCTGCTAGAAATCCTAACCCGACACCCATCGCGCTTGCACCACCGTCGACTCATGCAGAATCGCACCATGATGCACGCGCGCAGCACCCAACTCTAACGACGCCCACACGATAACGAAACTGAAGCAGACACCGCAACATAATCCGAAACTGAAACTCACCGCTTCTGCCGTCGGCTCGTGCGCACCCGCGCAGCATCGCACCAGCATCCGTGATTTCCTTTTCGGCTCTACACAGCCATTTGGCTGTATTCCGGCTGTACTTTGACCTTGCAAACAGCGCAACCCATGCAGTGGATTGCTAGTCCGACAAGCCAGTGGATTGCTAGTCCGACAACCCATGCAGTGGATTGCTAGTCCGACAAGCCCGCCAGACAGAGCACGTCAACATATTTCAAATAACGGTATTTCAAACGGTCAACGGGAGGTCAACGGTCAACGCAGTCAAAGAAAAATCCGGCTGTGGAATAATTAATTGAAAATCATGAAAAGGAATTCACTGACCATCATGCACGTGTGCAGCACCTAGGTATCTCTACCAAAGCCACAACCAGACCGAGACCAAAGTCGAAACCAACACACACCGCGTCTGCGCGACCGTCGGCTCGTACGCGCCGCGCACGCGCAGCATTGCCCCATCACGCACGCGTGCAACACCTCAACCAGCACTACCGAAACTGAAGCCGAAAATGAAACCGAAACCAAAGTCGAAACCAACACCCACCGCGTCTGCGCGATCGTCGGCTCGTATGCGCTGCACCCGCGCAGCATTGCTCCCAGTAGCTTGAAGGCCTCCAGTGCGGCCGGGTGGCTGGCAGAGGGGGCGGTCCGCAGGAGGGCAGCGAGCGACTGCCGGGGAGGGGGAGGGGGTGGATGGACGAGAGTGTGTGTGTATGTGTGTCTGCGAGGGCGAGATGGTGCATTTGCTTGCTTGCTTGCTTGTCTGCTTGCTTGCGTGTTTGCTGGTTTGCTGGTTTGCTCGCATGTTTGTTTGCTTGTTTGTGTTGTGCGCCTGTGTGTGTGTATGTGTGTGCGTGTGTGCGTGAAAGGGCGAGATGATGCACTTGCTTGCTTGCTTGTCTGCTTGCATGCGCGCTTGTTTGCCTGCGTGTTTGTTTGCTTGTTTGTGTTATGTTTAGGTTGGTGCGCTGCCTATATGGATGGGCCCACCTTGCCCACAACCGGCGCATGCTCTGGCAGCCCCAGCAGCGGCAGCACCACGAGCGTGGTGAGCACGCGCAGGCTTCCAATGACACAGTCAAGGTGGCGCAGTCGCAGGCAGCGCGCCAGCAGCGGGAGCAGAGGATCCAGGAACTCGATCATGTCAGGGGACCTGTGTTGGGGAGAGAAGGAGTGAGCGAGGGAGTGAGCAGGAGAGCAAGAGAGCGGGAGTGAGACTGGGAGAGGGAGAGAGACGGAGAGAGCGAGAGAGGAAATGCGGTGAGGATGCGGGGGAGCCCACACACACGCACCTTGCAACGCCCAGCGGCAGTCTCCTCTCCTCACGACCAAACGCAGCAGGTTGAGTGCACGCACACACACACACACACACACATACACACACACACACACACACACACGCGCACCTCGCGACGCCCGGCGGCAGTCTCCGCACGACCGAATGCAGCAGGTTGAGCGCGAACTCGAGCAGCAGGTGCGCGTGGAGCGCAGCGTTGGCCTGCGGTCGGCATTCACATTCAAAAGTCAGTGCGTTCATCACAAGGTGAGTGAGCGTCCACCAGGAGACATGCTCGCCCGCCACCCCACAAATACAACAGAAACAGAAGCAGAAACACAAGCCACGACAGAGGCAAACAACAGAGTCCGAAACAAGACCCCCCGCCTCCCCCACCAGAAACCCTGCCGCGCTGATGTCCACGTGCTTGGGCGGCAGGAATTAAGGCGCAGACACGCTGGCCGCTCCTCCAATCCCCCCCCCCACACACCCGGAAAACACAGAAAATAGCAGCAGTAACAGCAACAGATTCAGAGACCATACCTCGCTCATGTCAACGTGCTTGGGCGACAGGAACGACGGCGCAGGCACGTTGGCGCGCCGCGGCTTGCCCTCTTCCTCCCCCTCCCCCCCCAACTTCACCCCTCGACACTAAATTAAACACAACACAATAGCAACAAACAGTTGAATCCCTACCTCGCTCGTGTCCACGTGCTTGGGCGACAGGAACGACGGCGCAGACACGTTGGCGCGCCGCGGCTTGCCGTCCTCGTCGACGTTGGCCTGCCCTGTGACCACGGCAGGCGGCGCCTGCCCGGGTGTGCGCCCATGCGCCTCGCGCCCATGCACCTCGGTGCGCACGGCGGCGCCAGCCTGTTGCGTGTGTGTGTGTGTGTGCGTGCGTGCGTGTGTGTGTGTGTGAGAGAGAGAAGAAGGAGAGTTGGCCTGGCCCGTCACGACGGCAGGGGGCGCCTGCCCGGGTGTGCGCCCATGCGCCTCGCGGCCATGCACCTCGGTGCGCACGGCGGCGCCAGCCTGTTGCGTGTGTGTGTGTGCGTGCGTGCCTGTGTGGATGTGTGTGTGTGTGTGCGTGTATGTGTGCTTGCGTGCGTGTGTGCGTGCGTGTGTGTGTGCGTGCGCGTGTGGATTTGTGTGCGTGTGCATTGCGCGTGTGTCACCACCACATTCTGAAAACGAACCATTCCAAGCCTCATAAAACTGCCCAAGCACAACTCCAGCAAGACCCACCTCTGAGGTCGCCACCCGCCACGCCTCCTCCTCAGCACGCAGCCCAGACGACAGCGCGCCGACCGCACACACACACACACACACACAGCCCCATGACACGTATGAACCCCCAACACGTACAAAGCTCCAGCCCTCGACACAGGTACAAAATCCCAAGCACGCCCTCTTAACTAAATCTAAGCACGCTCACCTCTGACGTCGCCACCCGCCACGCCTCCTCCTCGGCATCCAGCACTGACAACAGAGCGCCGACTACACACACAGCACCGGGCACTACTTTCACCCCAACCAGCCAAGCTCCAATAACTAGGCTAGCAGGTACCCATGCACGACCAACAAACTCAACCAAGACCCACCTCTGACGTCGCCAGCCGCCACGCGAGAACAGGGCCAAGGACTCTGATAAACCCCTCAGCCACGTGCCTTGAACCAACACGTATAACTAAGCGGTAGAACACAGACTCCACCAAGGCCTACCTCTGACGTCGCCACCCGCCACGCCTCCTCCTCGGCATCCAGCCCAGACGACAGCGCGCCGACCGCCCACGCGAGAACAGGGCCAGGCAGCGCACTCGGGTTCTCGTGCACGCCGCGTGCGCCAAACTGCAGCAGCTGCTTGAGGCGCTTGCGCACTGCCGGCGTGCCTGCAGACTCGAGGCGGCCCTGCACGATCGCCAGGAGCCCGTTTGCGTGCGCCTCAAAGTTGACCGCGGAGCAGAGCAGCTGGAAGGTCTCGTAGCCGCGTTGCCGCTTGGCCTCCTTGTGGGCAGCGGTGAACGCGGTGACCTCCTTGGCCTCGGACACAAGACCTGAGGGGACAGAGTGGGAGGGAGAAGGTCGGCACACACAGAGAAAGAGAGGGAGAGACGAGAAAAATGTTGCAGAGAAATGTTCAAAAGACGAAAACAGTGTCAAGGGGGTGGAGTTGTGAGCTGCGTTGCCGCTTGGCCTCCGTGTGGGCGGACGTGAACGCTGTGACCTCCTTGGCCTCGGACACCAAGCCTGTACATTGGAAGAGATGCAGGCCCTGAGGGTGGTGGCGGTTGTGGTGGCTAAGTTGTGTTTCAGAGATTTAGTGCGGGTGTTGAGTGAGCCGCGCTGCTGCTTGGCCTCCTTGTGGGCGGACGTGAACCGGTGACCTCCTTGGCCTCGGAGACCAGGCCTGAAGGGAGAGAGGGCGGGAGGGAGGAAGTCGGCACACGCACAGAGACCGCACAGAGACGGAGAGAGAAAGAGAGAGAGAGAGAGTAGGATAGAGAGAGAATGAGGGGGAGAGAGACACGGGAGAGAGACAAGAGAGAGATAGAGACAGACAGCGACAGAGAGACAGGGACAGAAAGAGAGACAGAGAGAGAGAGTCATTGCGTTGAGCCCAAACCAAAAGCGTAGTCAATGGTGCCGAGTGAGCCCTGCATGAGCCCCGCAAAGTTGTATGCATGTTGATATGCATGGTGGTGCACAAACCATCAAAGACGGCAGTGCTTACCAGCCGCTGGTATTAAGGGGACTGAAAACGAGGTCGATTTCGGCCTAAAATGCCCGACAGCGGCAATGCCTTCAAGCAGCAAGCACAGGAAACCACCCACCAAAGATCTCGTCCTCGATCACAGGCAGCACGAGCGCGATGCAGTTGTCGAGGATGCCCGGCGCGCAAGCCGCCTCTTCGTCGGCGTCCTCTCCCTCCTCATTGCCACCTGCGGCGTGCATTCAGCGGGGTCAGGCCACATCACTCAATCAAGCCTCGCCGGAAGCATCTCCGATCTCTCCCTCATCTCCGAGACCTGCGGTTTGCAATCAGCGGGGTCCTCGTCACGTCAGCCAATCAAGCCACTTCATCAGCGACCTCGCCCTCCCCCTCATCGCCACCTGCGGTGCGCATTCATAGGGCCGGGTCAGTTGCACAACGTGGTGACCCCACGTGAAATGAATCCTCCTTTAAAACCGCATGCTTCAAGCCACCTACTCAACCACATCCTGCCTGCCCCCCCCCCCCCCCCCCGGGTCCACCCCACTTCACACGAATCCTGCATCCTGCATCTTCAAGGGCCAAGGCTCACCCCAACCCACCCATCCACAAAACACACACACACACACACAACCCACCAGCAACTGCCTTGACAGCAGCGGACGCCTTGTCAGCGTGCTGCCTGCATGGCACCCTTGCATGGCAAGCCCAACTACCATCCCACACCTCTCCCCAATCCAACCCACCTGCAACTGCAATGGCGGCTGCCTTGGCAACTGCTGCGGCCGCCGCCGCCTTGTCAGCAGCGGCCGCCTTGTCAGCGTGCTGCCTGCGCGCCGCCTTCTTGGCTCCCTTGGTGACGCCCTGCTCCTTGGCAACAACACCCTCCAGCACGGCGTGCACCTGACGTGTGTGTGTGCGTGTATGTGTGTGTGTGTGTGTTTGCGTGTATGTGTGTGTGTGTGTGTGTGTGCATGTGTGAGCCACACCCTGCTCCTTGGCAACCACACCCTCGAGCACGGCGTGCACCTGCAAAGCACATTGTTAAGGTGTGTGTGTGTGTGTGTGTATGTGTGTGTGTGTTTTGTGTGTGTGCAAGTGTGTGAAGTCCTGTGTGAGTGTCTCAGTGGCCGAGGCCATGAGTGCGCCAGGCAACACGGACGTCCGACGGACGGTACAATGGACCACAAGATGTGGTACGAGAATCCGCTCAATCGCTCGAGACCTCCATCATGGCATGATCCAAGCGGGGAGTCTGAGGGATGAGTTGGGGGTCTGTATTTTACGGGTTTTCAAAATTCAAGTCAACCTTGTCCGTGCCGTGCACGGAAGTGTGGGCCTAAGTGTGGAGGGCACAACGGAAAGGCTGCTGCTGATAATGATGGATGTTACAGTCAGGGACACCTAAAGGCGCATAAGACCGTGCTCGGCGCGTATGGCCCGAGCACCTTACTGAGATGGCTGGCTGTTGGTGGTAGGGAACCCCAACTCTGTTAAGAGCGTGGGCGCACCCCTAGGTCCCCTACCGCAGCGGCAGCAAACGCTTGTTGAAGTAGGTGAGCGCATGCGCAGCGGCAGCAAACGCTTGTTGAACTTGGTGAGCGCATGTGGGGAAACGGCGGCTAGGGTTTAGGGTCGAGTGTTTTGGGGCTTGGGGTTGAACGCACCGTGTAGCCGAGAACGTGCGCCGTAAAGCTGCGGCGCAGAAGTGTCGACCCAAGTGTGGAGAGCACGATGGGGAGGTGGCTCGGGTTTAGGGTCAAGTGTTTCAGGGTTTGGGGTTGAACGCACCATGTAGCCGAGCACGCGCGCGGGGAAGCCGCGGCGCGGAAGTGTGGACCCAAGTGTGGAGAGCACGACGGGGAGGTGGCTCGGGTTTAGGGTCAAGTGTTTCAGGGTTTGGGGTTGAACGCACCGTGTCGCCGAGAACGTGCGCCGTGAAGCTGCGGAGCAGAAGTGTGGACCCAAATGTGGAGAGCGCGACGGGGAGACGGCTAGGGTTTAGGGTCAAGTGTTTTAGGGCTTGGGGTCGAACGCACCGTGTAGCCGAGCACGTGCGCGGTGAAGCCGCGGCGCGGAAGTGTGGACCCGAGTGTGGAGAGCACGACGGGGAGACGGGCCGGCCCAAGGGACGCAGCAAGGGTCACGAGCACGGTGCGCGTGTCGTCGCGTACTTTCTGCGCGTGTGAGTGTGTGTGTGTGTGTGTGTGTGCGTGTGCGTGTCTGTGCACGTGCGGGTGTGCACCTAGGCTTCGTCCGGGGTTGTCTCGTCAGAGCTTGGGTGCTGGTGTGGGTCGCCGACGCAGCTGCAGCGTCTCCACCACCCCAAACCAAACCCAACACACACATACACACACGTAGGGCGCGGCACGGTATACGTATACGGTATATACCGTATGTATACCGTGACGGTGTAAATACAGTATACGGCGGGATGTGTACCGTATACACCATTTTTTTGGAAGACAAGTAAAAGGCGTAAATGCTCCAACTCCCTTGAAACTGCATGGATTTCGATGATTCGACTTGCACTGGACAGCTAATGACAAGGGCTATCCAGAACAACTCTTGGATGCAGCATAGGGTGGAGGGAAGAATGTCGTGGTTGCATGGAACGCAGGGACGCTCCGGCTGCCATGCAGTGAGAAAAACCTAGTTTTGTGTTTCCTCTAAACCAAACATAGCAAAGTATGCTTTTTAGAGTGGATTTGTGATGCCCATCATGTGAGGCATCCGAATCCACCGTTCCCGTCTCAATTGGATCAAGGAATCAAGGGTATACACGTATACCCTTGTATACGGTATACATTATACGGTATTATACGGTATAAGGGCCCACATATACGGTATACTGCCGCGCCCTACACACGCACACACACACACACACACACACCTGCGCGCGCGAGAGCATCAGCTTTGCCACGTTGCCCAGCACGCGCGGCAGCTGCAGCGTCTCCACGTCTTCCGGTAGCAGGGCCAGCAGCTTGAGGAGGGCGATGGCGATGGGGGCGCGCACCTATGGGGTGTGGAGGGCGTGTGTTGGTAAGAGCAAGCTTCCAGCATCAGAGTGTGACCATCAGAGGAGCATACCCATCACAGCACAGCTATGCGAGTGTGACCATCAGAGTGTGACCATCTGAGTGCGACCATCAGAGTGTGACCATGAGAGTGTGACCACCATAGTGTGACCCTGAGAGCAGCATGATGAATGAGCGTCCCTGACCCGGTGGTCATACTAGCTCGGCAGAGTGTGGCCCCACACCCTGTTCCACACCCCGCGTCCACACCCACCTCCTCGTCTTTGACCAGGTGGTCATACAGGCTTGGGAGCGTGTGGCCCAGCAGCACAGCAGAGATGTCTGCGTCCTGGTCGCGCCCGCCCCTGCAACACAAGAGAAAGAGGCAAGGCAGGGGACGGTTAGTGCGTCAATGAGGGAGGGAGGGAGGGAGGGAGGGAGGAGGGAGGGAGGGAGGGAGGGAGGGAGGGGAGGAGGGAGGGAGGGAGGGAGGGAAAGAGGGAGGAGAGAGTCAGAGCGAGGGAAGGAGGGAGCGAAGGATGGGAGAGAAAGATGGAGGTCAGAGTGCGCGGCATGCAAGGCGAGGGAGGGAAGGAGAGAGAGAGGTAGACAGAGCCAAGAGGTGCACGCAGGCGCTCTCTCACACACACACACACACACATACACACACACACACACACCCTGACACACACCCCGCCCCCACCCACCTCCCGCCGCCCCGGCCAGCACCGCCCTCCTCCTCCTCGTCCTCCTCCTCGTCCTCCTCGTCTCCGCCAGCGCCTGCGGCAGCCTCCGTTGCGGCCGCAGCAGCGGCAGCGGCGGCGGCGGCAGCGGGCGCCTCGCGCGGGGGCGTGAAGTGGAACGCGTCGAGGATGGCGCACACGGCGCGCACGAGGAAGCTGCGGCAAAGGTGGGCGCGTGTGTGCGTGTGTATGTGAGCGCGTGTGCGTGTGTTGGTTGGTGCTCGTGCCCGCATCTGTTTGAACCTCCACAAATCCAACTCAGACAATCACACCCCAAGAGACACTCACACCCCAAGCGCTGCGAAGTAAAACCCTGTGGGCCGCTCAAAATGCACAGGCACTCAAGTTGAAGGTGTGCGCTTTATGAGGCGCACAAATCGCTCCAGCAGCCGCTGCGTACCGAGGCCGCTGTTGCCCCCATAACACCACCACCCTGGTAACTACTAGGCACGTCCAGGGGCTCGATTAACGGAGGCGCGTTCTCGTCGCCGAGCCCTGGACCCAGCAATGCGGCGCTGCTGGTGACTAGGATCTCCGTGCCGCTGACGAGCGGGATAAAATACGACTGGCCTGGCTCCTGCTAGACTGCCCCTCGGTGGAAACTACAGGAGCGGCTTGCCCGGCGCTGTCATGGCTTGGCGAGTAGCCGCGGCGCTGCCGCGACCCGTGCTGGGAGACGGCCCTTATCCTCCCCCATGCAGGACGCCATGCGGCACCGATCTCGACGAGTTGATCGACGAGCGGAGGAGCTGGCGCCCGTCAATGCATGCTGGACATCGGTCAAGATGGCTGCTCGTGGGGGCGAGCTACCATCAGGGCTTCAGCGGTGGTGACCGCCGAGGCAACAACAGAGTTTATCCGCTTCACTATCGCAGCGTTTGTCACCGCGCTCACCCTCGGGGGCACTCGTCTGCCGGTGACTGGCGTCGGCATTGGTCTTCAGGCAGCCTGCCATGACGACTCTGTTTGCCCAGGCCCCCCTGGAGGGTGGGACCTGGCCATGCATGACGCATGGGGCGCAGGCAGAGCCCCATGCATGGAGTTGGACAACCATGCACCATGCCAGGCGGGGACTTTTCTGCTTCAGCGCCACCAGTCGGCACAGCCGGCGTGGTTGGCCTCAAAGGCCAGGAGGAGGACGGTCCTTTCCTATACGCTCCTTGCCAGACATGTCCCTCAGGGACTTGTTTGGGTCTAAACTAGCCGGCGGGAGCGGTAGTCTAGACGGCAGGTAACCGGCTGGTGGCTATCGTCCTTCACAGGGCGGTGGCACTAGGACTAGTGTTGTCTTAGCTGGAATGCCATGTAACTGTAACTGTAACTGTAACGTCCAGAAAGCACTCACGTCATGGGTGTGCGCTTCATCAGGCACAAAATGTGCGACAGCAGCTGCTCACGCTGAGGCTACTGTTACCCCCACCCCCCCACCACCCGTAACTACTGAGCGCGTCCAAAAGGCACTCTTGTGAACACACTCACGTCATCGGGGTGCGCTTCATGAGACACACAAAGCGAGCGAGCAGCTGCTCGGTACTGCGGCCACTGTTGCCTAACACGCCAAGCCCCTGTCCCAGCGTAAAGGCAGCGGCCAGGCAGCTTCTATGCAGCTTCTATGCAACCTTCTAAGCGAAGGCACTCTTCTAGACGCACTCAAGTCGTGGGTGTGCACTTCATGAGGCCGCACAAATCACACAAATCGCGCGACCAACTGCTGCGTACCGAGGCCGCTGTTGCCAGTACCCCCCCCCCTTTGATGACCACCCGTGTGAACGCACTCACGTCGTGGGTGAGCGCTTCATAAGGCGCACGAAGCGCGCGAGCAGCTGCTCGTACTGCGGCCACGGCAGCAGCGACGCGGTCGCGCCGAGCGCTTGCACGGTCGAGTCGGCGACGTTGGCCTCCTTGCCTTGGTCGTTGTCCTGTGTTCAGGAAGGGGGGGGGGGGCAGCAAAAACAACTCAGCACAAACACACATGCGGCGTGGGGGAATCAGCACAGCTCGGCATATCACAGAATGAAACCCTAAAACCCTAGAACCCCTAACCCTGAAAACCTAAACAACATCTCACCTTTCGCCCGTGCCCGCCGCGGTTGTCCAGGTCTTCCTTCCCGGGCTCCTGCAGCGTGGGTGCCATCGTGGTCAATCGGAGTGTGACCACCAGACCGGCGTGACCATCAGAGCAGTGTGACCATCAGAACATGGCATCAGGGCAGTGTGGCTATCAGAGCAATGTGACCATCAGAGCATGGCATCAGGGCAGTGTGACCATCAGGGCAGTGTGACCTTCAGAGCAGTGTGGCCACCAGAGCAGTGTGACCACCAGAGCAGTGTGACCACCAGAGCAGTGCGACCACCAGAGCACAGTGACCAGCAGAGCAGTGTTACCATCAGGGCAGTGTGACCATCAGAGCAGTGTGACATTCAGAACAGTGTGACCATCAGAGCGCAGACATCAGATCAGCGCGACCGCCAGAGCAGCGTGACCATCAGAGCAGCACGACCATCAGAGAGCGGGTCGCACATCCACCCAGGCAGTCGGTGCGCAAATGAGTGACCCCCCCCCGGAAAAACGCACCTGCAGCATGACCGCCATCAGCGGCACGCACACGTCCACCAGGGCGCGTGATAGCGAGCCGCTCTTGCCGCTGCCGCCCTCGAGCGGCGCGGATCCAGACGCACCCGCGCCCGCCGCCCGTTCCCTCTCCCTCTCTGCTGCCGCCAGCTGCACGAGGCGCTGCATCGCGCGCGCGCGGCGGTGCAGCTGCATGTGGGCGACGTTGAAGAAGAAGTCCTGCTCGGGGTCGGGCGCTGTGAGCAAGAAGGCATCTGGGAACTGTGCAAGTGGGAGCGGGGCAGGGCAGGGTGGGAGCGTCAGTGGGGCGGGATGAGTCGTAAGTGAGGTGGGTGGGGTGGGGTGTGTTGCCAGCAGAGACATCGGCATCAGCACAGACACACGAAACGAACCTCGCGCGGCATCGCAGTCGCCGTGTGCCGCAGCAGCCAGTGATTCCCCTGCGAGCCGTATACCGCTCCGAGCCGGATTTCCCAGTCCCCAGAAAACCACCCCACACTTAGTGGGTGAGGGCGTGGAGCAATGCGTTGGAAAGCTCTTGCCGGTGGCAGCACAACGACATGCATTGCATGAATACTCGCTGTGTATTGTGCCTGGTATGAGCGGTCAAAGTTGCTGGAGCCGGCAAAAAACTAATTACTTGAATCTTTCCCAGGGACCACTGGCAGCAGCGTCAGGTGCTCTTGCCCCCCCCCATTACCCCCCCCCCCCTTCCCTCTGGCCTGCCTCAATGCATCAGCACAGTCACTTCGATAATAATAAACAACGCACCTCGCGCGGCAGCGGCGTCGCCGCGTGCCGCAGCAGCGTCAGGCGCTCCTGCCCCCCCCCCCTCCCTTCTGGCCTGCCCTCAGGCGTACCCAAGTGCGTCAGCACAGTGTAAGATCCAGCAGAGAGAGAGATAACTGCATAATCACGACCACGTGAAGCGCACCTCGCGCGGCATCGCCATCGCCGCGTGCCGCAGCAGCGTCAGGTGCTCCTGCCCCCCCCCATTACCCCCGCCCTCTGGCCTGCCCCATTGCATCAGCACAGGCACTTCAATAAAAATAAACAACGCACCTCGCGCAGCATCGCAGTCGCCGCGTGCCTCAGCAGCGTCAAGTGCTCCTGCCACCCCCCCCCCCTCCCCTCTGGCCTGCCCTCAGGCGTACCCAAGTGCGTCGGCACAGTAACAGTTTAAGATCCAGCAGAGAGAGAGAGATAGCTGCATAATCACGACCACGTGACGCGCACCTCGCGCGGCATCGCCATTGCCGCGTGCCGCAGCAGCGTCAAGTGCTCCTGCCCCCCACCATTACCCCCCCCCCCCCCCCGCACTCTGGCCTGCCCCATTGCATCAGCACAGGCACTTCAATAAAAATAAACAACGCACCTCGCGCGGCATCGCCGTCGCCGCGTGCCTCAGCAGCGTGAGGTGCTCCTGCCGCACCGCCACTGTCTCCGACGACAGCTGCGACCGCAGCTGCGGGTACAAGCTGCGGCGCATCAGGTGCAGCAGCGAGTTGCCTTCGACGCCAGCGCCGGCGCCGGCGCCGCCGGCGGCGGCGGCCGCGGCCGTTCCGGGGCCGTCGACCGCCACCGCCGCCACCTGCTGCTGCTGCAGCAGCTTCTGCTCAGCTGCCGTCGCCGCGGCGCTCATCTTCTTGCGCCGCTTGCCCTCCGGTGCCGCCGCCGCTGCCGCCGCGTCGTCGCCGCTAGCAGCGGGAGCGGCGGCGGTGGCGGCCGCGGCGTCGGCCGCGGCTGTGAAGGACGCCTCCAGCGCCCCAGCTGCATCCAGTAGACGCTCGACCGCCTGCGCAAACACACACAGCATGCGGGTAGTGAGTGGATGGGTGGGGGCACTTCTTGGGGTGGGGTGGGGTGGGGGATCAGGCGTCGGCCGCGGCTGTGAAGGACGCCTCCAGCGCCCCAGCTGCGTCCAGTAGACGCTCGACCGCCTGCGCCGGGCAGCAAGCACACACAGCATGGGGGTGGTGAGCGCGGGGGCGGGTGCGCTCGAAGCAGGCAGGTTGTGAGCCTGCGGGTGGTCGAGTGGCCGCGCGCTCTGAAAACAGCTGATCTTGGTTTGCGTGCGCGTGTGAGACTGTGCGAACGTGCGAGAAGGTAGCTACAGTAAAACAACACGCACCTGCGCGGCCGCCTGCATCAGCGCGAGGTCCGTCGCGTTGCGCAGGTCGAGCAGGCACGCAAGCAGCAGCGGCGTCGCCTTGGAAAACACAAAAAAAACTAGGGCGTTTTTGTGACGCCTGTGAGAAGCTGTAGGCAAGAGAGGATGTAGGGGATACACACGCACCTGCGCGGCCGCCCGCCTCAGCGCCAGTGGTCCCTGGGAAGGATTTTAGTAATTAGTTTTTGCCTGCTCCAGCAACTTTGACCGCTCATACCAGGCACAACACACAGCAGGTATTCATGCAATGCATGCCGTTGTGCTGCTCTCGGCAAGAGCTTTTCAACGCATCGCTCCACGCCCTCACCCACCAAGTGTGGGGTGGTTTTCTGGGAAATGGGAAATCCGGCTCGGAGCGGTATACGGCTCGCAGGGGAATCACTGCTCAGCGCAAGGTTGGTCGCGTTGCGCAGCTACATCAATCAGAGTGGTCAATCTGCCCTGGCCTAGTCTTAGTTGACAGGGGTACTGTTGTACGGGTACAACGTTTTTGGACCATATTTCGATTGCATGGCACTGGAGCTGTGGCTGGCCGATTGGGACGTGGGGCAGCTCGTCGGACAGGTTGCAGTTCAGGCTGTCTGCTGGTGGTTTTGCATTGTTCAAATTCAAATCCTGGCGGTTACAGTTGGCGCCAAAAGTTTGTGTTTTCGGGCAAATGCGAGCGCAGGCTAGGACTTGGTTTTGGGGAAACCGCCAAAAACACGGTTCAGGGCTTGGGGACAGATTGGGGCAAGCAACCACAACGTCCACAAAGCCTTCTGGCCGTCTGCGCTTCACGCAAAGAGCGTGCGTGTGCGCGTGCATTCCTCTACACACACACACACACTTTTCTCTTCGGTTTCTTCCAGTTTCTTCCTCCAACTTTCTTAGGGTATTCTCAAGCCTAGTAGGGGATAAACTGAAGCAACAACACACACCTGCGCAGCCGCCTGTCTCAGCGCGAGGTCCGTTGCGTTGCGCTAGTCGAACAGGCACGCCAGCAACAGCGGCGTTGCCTTGGAAAACACAACAAAAACTAGGGTGCTTGTGTGACGTGTGTGAGGAGCTGTAGGGGAGACGCACCCACCTGCGCGGCCGCCTGCCGCAGCGCGAGGTCCGTCGCATTTCGCAGGTCGAACAAGCACGCGAGCAGCAGCGGCGTCGCCTGGCGCGAGCCCATGCCGCCCCATGCAGGCACTGACAGGCTGGCATACGCGCCGAGGCGCGCCTGCGGGGGGGGGTGGGGAGTGGACGCGCGCGCGTGTGTGTGTGTGTGTGTGTGTGTGTTTGTGCACGTGTGTTCGCAAGCGTGTGAATGTGTGTGTTTGTATGTGTGCGTGTGCGTGCGTGCGTGCGTGCGCGTGTGCGTTTCAGTGTGTTGGTGTGTATGTGTCTGCGTGTGCATTTGCGTGTGGTCCACACAGGCACCGACAGGCTGGCACAAATGCACCTCGTAATCTGGCTCCCCCAGCGCAGTCGACGACATCGCTGTGAGCGCGCTGAGCAGCGCCGCGGGGGCAGCTGCCTCGGGGTGCAGGCGTGCGGCGGCGGTGTAGGCGGCCGCGAGCGCTGCGCGTGCGTCGTTGCTCTGCAGCCGGATCGCCAGGCTCGCCAGCGCAGCGCAGTGCGACTGCAGGCGCTCAGTCGCGAGCAGCTCCGAGTGGGAGCCCTCTGCAGATGTGAGGACGCCTGCGGGAATCGGGGTTTCAGGGTTCAGGGGTTTGGGCGTTTTCGTTTTTATTTGAAGTTCAAGTTTAGGGCACGAAAAAGGCCGGAGATCACGCGAGAAAGGCCCCGAATGATGACATCGACGATTTTCCACACTTTCTCGAAAAATAAACGCTGCCTCCGGCTGGCCTCCGGCGGTGCAAAATCAATTCAACAGAATCTATCCAGGAAGCTTCCTGGTGAGGGGAGTCAGCACATTCCAACCTGCGGCTCGGTACCAGCGTGACAGCCGCGTTGGCCCACAGCCGTGATACCGCCCTCAGCGCGCAAACACCCCCCGTCCACACCCACACCCTCCACACCCCACACATCCACACCCCATCCACACCCGATTCATACCTGCATCCGCCGCGTTGGTCCACAGCGACAACATGGCGCGCAGCGCTCGCCCACCCTATCCACTCCCCACACCCTCCACACCCCACACCCCACACACACCCGATTCATACCTGAGTCTGCTCCGTTGGTCCACAGCGACGCCATGGCACGCAGCGCGCGTTCACCCTATCCACACCCCACACCCTCCACACCCCACCCCATCCACACCAGTGATTCCGTTAAGGATCTTGGAAAAAGATGGCTCAACCCGGGCCTCACGCTCATTTCGCAAATCTCAACCCGACGGAGGCGAATTTCGGGGGGAAATGTGAAAATGACGTTTTTCACACTTTTTTGGGTCGGACTTCGCGCAATCGCAACCCGACACGCCAGCCTGAATCGGCCAATCTCAACCCGAAAGTGCACTTTGTCGGGTTGCGGGTTGGCTAACGGAAACACTGATCCACACCCCATCCACACCCGGTTCATACCTGCGTCCGCCGCGTTCGTCCACAGCGACGCCATGGCCCGCAGCGCGCGCACGAGGCCGCGCTCGTCGAGCCGACCCTTCGTGCCGCTGCCCTTGGAGGCGCCGGCGATCAGAGCAGCCAGCGCATCGCCCAGGCGCAGCGCGCTGCCGCTTGATGCCTGCGTCGGTTTTGTTCGGGGTTGTTTGGAGTTTAGTAGGTTGTGCCGCTGCTCTTGGAGGCGACAGCAATCGGAGCAGCGAGGACACTCGCGAGGCGGCGGGACGCTGGACGAATGCAGCGCAATGTTGTGTGTGTTGTTGTGCGTGTTGACGTCAAGTGTGAAGCTAGCTTCCCTTGGAGGCGCCGGCGATCAGAGCAGCGAGGGCGTCGCCGAGGCGCAGCGCGCTGTCGCTTGACACCTGCATTGCGGGTATGTTGACAGGGTTGTCTGGGTTTTGATGTCGGGGTTGAGGTCGGGGTTGAGGTGCCGCTGCCCTTGGAGGCACCGGCGATGAGAGCAGCAGCCAGTGCGTCGCCGAGGCGCAGCGCGCTGCTGCTGGAGGCCTGCATGGGTTTTGTTCGGGGTTGTCCAGTGTTCAGTAGGTTGTGTGGCTGCCCTGCCCTTGCTTGCGCCGGCAATCAGAGCAGCCAATGCGTCGCCGAGTTGTAGCGTGCTGCCGCTGGAGGCCTGCGTTTGGGAGGCAGGGTGGAGGTCAACCAGTCTGTAGGCCAGTGCGTGATCTTTCAAGGTGCAGCGGTTGCCCCTGGCCCAGTGGTGCTACCTGCATGGGCTTTGTTTGGGGGGTTGATTAGGTTGTGCGGCTGCCCTTAGAGGCGCCGGCGATCAGAGCAGCGGGGGCGCTCCCATGGCGGAGGTCCGCTGGACGCATGCAACACTATGTGTGTGTGTGTGTTTGTGTGTGTGTTGCGTCAAGTGTTAAGCTAGCTGCCCTTGGAGGTGCCGGCGATCAGAGCAGTCAGTGCATCGCCGAGGCGCAGCGCGCTGCCACTGGATGCCTGCGTGCATTGATGATGATGGATTTTACAGTCGTGTGTGACGAGCCTACCGGCTAGCGTATTCGACCTTGCTCGGCATATAACGCCTGAAAGCTACAGACGGGTGGCTGGCTACTGGTGGTGAGGGGCTAGCATTAGTTGGAATGGGCGTTCTGCAGGAGGGTCCGATGGCAGTCTTAGGTGGTCTTAGGTGTGCATGATCTTTTAAGGTGCAGTTATCCCCGGCCCCGCTGTTTTCAACGCAGCCATCACAACAGCCACCTCCTCCCGACCACCCAGCACCCCCCTTACCTGCACGTATTCTCCCAGCCGCTCCAGCACGCCCAGCTCTCGCGCGGCGCTCGGCCGCTTTGGCCCCCTGCCGCGGTTCTTGCCCCTGGCAATCGTCGTCGCCTCCTCTCCCTTCCACACGCACGTGACGACCGCCTGCGTGCGCGCACAGATTCACACAGATTGCAACAGCTGGATTTTAGCAAGTGGAAGCTAGGCGACAGCTATTGGAAGGTATGTTTTGTGACAAGTCGTGCGTTCTGGAAGTGCACTGGTCAGAGGCCTCCTCTCCCGTCCGCACGCATGTGACGACCGCCGGCGGTTGCGGACGCATGCATACGGGGTGAGCATGTGGAAGCTAGGTGGAAGCTGGGTGGAGGCTAGGTAGAAGGTGTGCCCTGTGACGCCCGGTGTGTGCATGTCCTCTCCCTTCCACACGCATGAGACGACGCCTGCGTGTGCGAATGCATGCACCGGGTTGATGGGTGGAAGCCAGGGGTGCGAGATTGGGGCTGGCTAGGCGTGCGTGAGGTGCACCATGCACCATGCACATCCTCGCCCTTCCACACGCATGCGACGACCACCTGCGCCTGCGCACAGATTGCAACAACTGGGTAAGGGGGTGGAAACTGGGTGGAAGCTAGGGGTGCTAGATTGGGCTGGCTAGGCGTGCGAGAGGTGCACCATGCACCATGCACGTCCTCGCCCTTCCACACGCATGCAACGACCACCTGCGCCTGCGCACAGATTGCAACAACTGGGTAAGGGGATGGAAACTGGGTGGAAGGTAGGCGAAAGGTCCCTTCCACACGCATGCGACGACCACCTGCGCCTGCGCACAGATTGCAACAACTGGGTAAGGGGGTGGAAACTGGGTGGAAGGTAGGCGAAAGGTCCCTTCCACACGCATGCGACGACCACCTGCGCCTGCGCACAGATTGCAACAACTGGGTAAGGGGGTGGAAACTGGGTGGAAGGTAGGCGAAAGGTCCCTTCCACACGCATGCGACGACCACCTGCGCCTGCGCACAGATTGCAACAACTGGGTAAGGGGGTGGAAACTGGGTGGAAGGTAGGCGAAAGGTCCCTTCCACACGCATGCGACGACCACCTGCGCCTGCGCACAGATTGCAACAACTGGGTAAGGGGGTGGAAACTGGGTGGAAGGTAGGCGAAAGGTCCCTTCCACACGCATGCGACGACCACCTGCGCCTGCGCACAGATTGCAACAACTGGGTAAGGGGGTGGAAACTGGGTGGAAGGTAGGCGAAAGGTCCCTTCCACACGCATGCGACGACCACCTGCGCCTGCGCACAGATTGCAACAACTGGGTAAGGGGGTGGAAACTGGGTGGAAGGTAGGCGAAAGGTCCCTTCCACACGCATGCGACGACCACCTGCGCCTGCGCACAGATTGCAACAACTGGGTAAGGGGGTGGAAACTGGGTGGAAGGTAGGCGAAAGGTCCCTTCCACACGCATGCGACGACCACCTGCGCCTGCGCACAGATTGCAACAACTGGGTAAGGGGGTGGAAACTGGGTGGAAGGTAGGCGAAAGGTCCCTTCCACACGCATGCGACGACCACCTGCGCCTGCGCACAGATTGCAACAACTAATTAAGCAGGTGAAAACTGGGTGGAAGCTGGGCGGAAGGTCCCTTCCAAATGCACGTGACGACCACTCGCGAGTACGCATAGATTGCAATAACTGGGTCAGCGGGTGGAAACTGGGTGGACGCTAGGTGGACGCTAGGGGAAGCTAGGTGGAAGCTAGGTGGAAGCTAAGCGCAAGCTTCTGACATTTAGGCGCCCTGTGTTTACGTGTCTTCTCCACGCGCACCTTGATCGAGTCAAGCAGCTCCTCCATCCACGGGCACAGCGCCATAGCAGCCAGATCAGGCACGGGCCCTCCCTCCTCGCCAGCCGAGGGCGCCGAAACCTCGGCGTCGGCGGCGTCGACGTCCATCGCTGTCGCGACCTCCTCGACGGTCGCGGCCGCGGCGGCGGCGGTGGCGGGGGAGAGGGCGAGCAGGTTGTCGAGCACGTCGAGCACGGCGGTGCGCACGCCCGCAGAGCAGTTGGGCAGCTGGAGCATGCCGATGACCGACACGAGCAGCGAGCCCCCGAGGCGCTGCGCACGCCACGCGGGCAGCGCGGCAGCAGCCGCCGCCTGCGCTGATCCCTTGCCATGCGCCTTCTTCATCACAGCCCCCTTGCCGGCGCCAGGGGTCGCGCCAGCGGCGCCTCCTGCCGCGCGCGCCGCCGCCGTCGCTGCCGCAGCAGCGCCGTCAGCCGTGGTCTCGGTCGAGCTGGGAAGGTCTGCCAGCACTGGTGCGAGGCCGGGCGCGGCGGAGAGCGCCAGGGCGAGGTCGAGCAGCGCGGGCGGCCTGGGGGGGGGGGCGGTGTGGATGGGTGTGGGGTGGTCGAGTTTCTTCCCTTTTTTGCTACGATTTAGGAGGCTCAGACGCTAGGCTGGTTTGTCACAGCACCGGGGCGAGGCCGGGGGCGGCGGAGAGGGCGAGGGCGAGGTCGAGGAGCGCGGGTGGCCTGGGGTGTGGGTAGATGATAGATCGCGATGGATTTTGACATTGAAAAACGCCGATACGTGGCTCAGTCGACCAGCCTCGGATTTCGGTTCTCCGACGATGCCTCCTGGCGCAGGCGCAGCCCGAGCGCAGTGATTTCCTTTTCGGCTTTACACAGCCATTAGGCTGTATTCCTACTGTACTTTGACCTTGCACACAGCTCAACCCATCCAGTGGATTGTGAGTCTGACGAGCCCGCCAGATCAATCTTATCAAGAGCTTTCAAATGACCTCACCTCAGGTCACATGGTCAACGTGAGGTCAACGGTCAACGAGGTCGAGGCAAAATCCGGCTGTGGAATAAATAATTGAAATTCCTGAAAATAAAACCACAGCCCGAGCGGCTGCACTGAGTCGATAGCAGCGGCCCCCGCAGCAGCGACCAGAGCCTCACTACAACGGTCGATTTCGACGATTTCGACAGCGGCAAAGCCCTGGCAAAGCCCCAATAATTCACCAGATTAAATTACCCAGCCTCGGGACTCACTTCTCCGACGACGCCTCCTGGCGCAGGCGCAGCACCAGCGGCTGGACTGCGTCGAGCAGCGGACCCCACAGCGGCGAGTAGTCGACGGTCGCGGGGAACATAGAGAGCAGGCGCGCGAGCAGCGAGAGGCAGC
>VFSX01000204.1:115000-132500 GCA_016618255.1 Chlamydomonas sp. UWO 241 | reverse complement strand
ACACCTCCACAGCCTCCATAGCAGCAAGGTAGTTAACACCGCAGCCCGCGCGCTACCTGCCTTCACCCCCACACAACAATTACAGACACTGTAGTCAACCAAACGCACACACACACATACATACACACACACACACACACACTTCCTTAGCCTCCATATCAGCGAGATAGTTCAGCACCGCAGCCTGCGCGCTGCCTGCCTTCACCCCCACACAAAAATAACGGACAGTATAATCGACCACACACACACACGCACACACACACACACACGCACGCACCTCCATAGCCTCCATGGCGGCGAGGTAGTTGAGCACCGCAGCGCGCGCGCTCCCCAGGCTCCCCTTGCCCGCGAGCCGCGCGCTGCGCTTGCGCAGCTTCGGGAGCATGACTCGGCAGATGAGGGGGAGGAGGCCTGAGCGGTGCTCCGAAGGGATGCCGTTGTCGGCCCCGGAGGCCATGGACAGCGCCATCATCTCTGTGGTGTGTGTGTGTGTGCGTGTATGTGTGTGTCTTGAGGTGGTTGTGGATGAGTTTGTTTTGTGTTCTTGTCTTGTGCGCGTGGTGTGGGGAGCATGGCTCAGCAGATGAGAGGGGGGGAGAGCAGGCCTGATCGGCGCTCTGACAGGATGCCGTTTCTCGGTTCCGGGGGCCATGGACAGCGCCATCATCTCTGTGGGGCGTGCGTGTGTGTGTGTGTCAAGGTAGTTGTGGGTGAGTTTATTTTGTATTCGTGTCTTGTGCGGGGAGCATGGCTCGGCAGATGAGAGGGGGGGAGGAGGCCCGAGCGGTGCTCTGATGGGACGCCGTTGTCAGCCCCGGGGGCCATGGGACAGCGCCATCATCTCTGTGGGGCGTGTGTGTGCGTGTGTGTGTGTGTGTGTGTGTTGAGGTTGTTGTGGGTGGGTTTGTTTTGTGTTTTTTGTGCGCGTGGTGCGGGGTGCATGACTCGGCAGATGAGAGGGGGGGAGAGCAGGCCTGAGCGGTGCTCCGAAGCGATACCGTTTCTCGGCCCCGGGGGTCATGGACAGCGCCATCATCTCTGTGGGGTAGGAGTGTGTGTGCGTGTGTGGAGGTGGTTGTGGGTGAGTTTGTTTTGTGTGTTTTGTGCGCGTTGTGTGGGGGCTCGATTAACGGAGGCACGTTCTCGTCGCCGAGCCCTGGACCCAGCAATGCGGCACTGCTGGTGAAGAGGATCTCTGTGCCGCTGACGAGCGGGGTAAAATACGACTGGCCCGGCTCCTGCTAGACTGCCCCTCGGTGGAACACTTCAGGAGCGGCTTGCCCGGCGCTGCCATGGCTTGGCGAGTAGGCGCGGCGCTGCCGCGGCCCGTGCTGGGAGACGGCCCTTATCCTCCCCCCATGCAGGAGGCCATGCGGCACCGATCTCGACGAGTTGATCGACGAGCGGAGGAGCTGGCGCCCGTCAATGCATGCTGGACATTGGTCAAGATTGCTGCCCGTGGAGGCGGGCTACCATCACGGCTTCAGCGGTGGCGACTGCCGAGGCAACACAGAGTAAATCCGCTTCACCAATCGCAGCGTTCGGCACCGCGCTCATCCTCGGGGTCGCTCGTCTGCCGGTGACTGGCGTTGGAAGGTCTGCAGGCAGCCTCCATGATAACTGTCGTCCATGCACCCTTGGAGGGTGGGACCTGGCCATGCATGTTAAGTTCACAAGCTCTTCGCCAGGGGCTCCCGCCCTGGCGCCGCTCGATGGCGGACAACCAGGACAACTGCGCTTGGTACTGGGCGGCTGAAAATCTGGAAATTTACCCTGAGCGGCTGTGACGCACAGCGCTACTGATGAACTGGTCCTGATGGGGCGAGGCTATGTGGCAGATGGGGCAGCGGTACGATGGAGAGCACGATGCACGACGGCGAGAATTGCGGCGAGCATGCACCCCCTCTCACAACGATCGGAACTCAAGCAGATTGCGGCTCCTAATGGTTTACTGTGCCTGGATGGAAGAGAGAGACGGATGGCGAGAAATTGAGAAACATTGGAAGCGAGGCACATGCGGCTAGGCTTTGTGAGGAGGTTGCGGCGCAGGGGTTCCCTGCCCCAAGGCGCAGATTATTAGATGGCGACGCGATCGATGCCCCAGCCGTGCGGCATGGGGCGAGGCGAGGCCCCACCAGAGGGCGGGCACCATAATGGAGATGGCGGCTAAGAACGGGGAATGCGGCTACCGGGGATGAGGCTTCGGGTTATGCATGCCAGGGGACGGCGGACAAAGCTAATGCGTCACGGCGCATGGGTAAAGAACGGGGAATGAGGCTACGGGAGCTGGCGGGCGCGGCGCGCGCATGGGGGTTGCATGGCGGCGCTCTGCGCGTGCATGCATGGAGGAGATTGCTGGCGGGCATGGAGGAGATTGCTCGCGGGCGTGGAGGAGATTGCTCGCGGCAGCATGGAAGCGGATGGCGAGAAATTGAGAAACATGGGAAGCGAGGCACATGCGGCTAGGCTTTGTGAGGAGGTTGTGGCGCAGGGGTTCCCTGCCCCAAGGCGCAGATTATAGAGGGCGCAGCAATCAATACACTAGCCGTGCGGCATGGGGCGAGGCGAGGCCCCACCAGCGGGCGGGCACCATAATGGAGATGGCGGTTTAGAACGGGGAATGAGGCTACAGGGAGAGGATACGGGTTACAGATGCCAAAGGGGACGGCGGAACAAGAATCAGCCATAGGTGTCACGGGGAATGGCTAAAGAACGGGAATGAGGCAGGTGGTACGGGTGCTGGCGCGCATGGAGCGCGGCGCGGCGCATGGAGATCGCATGGCGGCGCCCATGCATGGACGAGATTGCTGGCGGGCATACAGGAGATTGCTGGCGGGCATGGAGGAGATTGCTGGCGGGCATACAGGAGAATGCTGGCGGGCGTGGAGGAGATTGCTGGCGGGCATGGAGGAGATTGCTGGAGCCAATGGCGGCGGCCGGACTAGTAGTAGAACACAGGCGCACACCAACAATGCGTTGCTGTCACTACCTGGGTGGTATAGGGTGGATCTGGGGGGCCAGTGTCCTGTCTAGGTCCAGTGCGTGCGCGCGTGTGGGGGTTTACCCTCACCCCTACCAGGTAGCCAGCCAGTTTCCCACTGAAACTGAGTTTAAGGTGTCGGGCGCTAGCGCCGACACCGGTCTTATACATCATTACTGGTGTCACACAGACTGTAAGATCCATCATCATCATCATCATGAGACATGGGGCGCCGGCTGAGCCCTATGCAAACGAGAGCTGGACAGCCGTGCACTACCAGGCGGGGACCGTTCCAGTCAGCGCCAGTCGACTCTGCCGGCTTGACTGGCCACATGGCCACTACTGTGACCCTGAGGAAGGTCCTCTCCTATATGCTCCTTGCCAGACATGTCTCTCAGGGACCGCTGTTTGGGGGTGTCTAGCCGGCGGGAGCGGTAGTCTATCGGCCGGGAGCCGGCGTTACTCTAGTACTTAAGTGTGCTGGAGTATCGGCGGGTGTCTCTAGTAGAAGAGTAGCCTGCTTAGCTGGAAACCCCGTGTTACTGTTACTGTGTGGGGAGCATGACTCAGCAGATGAGAGGGGGAGAGCAGGCCTGGGCGGTGCTCTGGTGGGACGCCGTTGTCGGCCCCGGGGGCCATGGACAGCGCCATCATCTCTGTAGGGTAGGAGTGTGTGTGCGTGTGTGTATGGAGGTGGTTGTGGGTTTGTTTTGTGCGCGTGGTGTGGTGTGCATGGCTCGGCAGATGAGAGGGGGGGAGAGCAGGCCTGGGCGGTGCTCTTCTTTGTGGAGTGTGTGTGTGTGTGTGTGTGTGTGGAGGTGGCTGTTGGTGAGTTTGTTTTGTGTACGTGGTGTGGGGAGCATGGCTCGGCAGATGAGAGGGGGAGAGCAGGCCTGAGCGATGCTCCGAAGGGATGCCGTTTCTCGGCCCCGGGGGCCATGGACAGTGCCATCATCTTTGTGGGGCGTGTGTGTGTGTGGGGGGGGGGGGGGCTTGTTTGGATGCGCGTGTTGTGGGGAGCATGACTCGGCAGATGGGGGGGGGGGGGGCTGAGCGGCGCTCTGATGGGATGCTGCCATCAGCTTCCCATACCGCTCTTCAGCGTCTTGTTGTCAGCCACTCATGCGAGCCTGTCAGCATACTCCGGCAGGTAGCGCAGCTTCAACGCCCTCTCTCTCTGTCTCTTGTCTGTAATACGCCCCGTGTCTCTCTCTCTGCCTGCCTCTCTCCCCCTTTCTCCCACACACACACGCGCGCGCGCACCCACCGCTCTTGAGCGTCTTGTGGTGCCCCCCCCCCCACACACACACACAAGCTCCCTCCACAAGCTCCCTCCATCTCTCAGTCTCTCTCCCAAACATCAAAACCCCACACCACCCACCGCTCTTGAGCGTCTTGTTGTCAGCCAGTCGTGCCAGGCGGACAGCGTAGTCCGTCAGGTAGCGCAGCTTGGACGCCCTCCTCCCCCCCCTCTCTCTTCTGTCCCTCCCTCTCTCTCATACACGCACCCACGCCATCTCCATCTCCCAGTCTCCAACCCAAAACCCCACACCACCCACCGCTCTTCGGCGTCTTGTTGTCAGCCATTCGTGCAAGCCTGTCAGAACTCTGCAATGAGGCGCGGCTGAAACGCTCTTGTCCTCTCTCTCTGTGTCTCTCTCTTTTCCTCTCTCTCTCTCTCTCTTCTGTCTCTCTGGGTCTCTCACAACACACACACACACACAGAGAGAGAGAGATATCGTTACAGAGAAGTCTGCACGGCAGACCTAGATAGGCTGTTTCTGGTCATCATTGAGGAGATTCCATTTGGAGGCGGGTGACCAACCGTGCGCCAACAAGAGGGTGAATAACCTCCACACACACACACACACACACACACACAAGCTCCCCCCACAAGCTCCCTCCATCTGTCAGTCTCTCTCTCAAACATCAAAACCCCACACCACCCACCGCTCTTCAGCGTCTTGTTGTCAGCCAGTCGTGTCAGGCGGTCCGCGTAGTCTGTCAGGTAGAGCAGCTTGAACGCCCGCAGGCACTTGAGCGCGGCGCCCTGCAGCGCTGGGTCGTCTTCGGTGAGCTGCCGTGCGACCGCGATGCGGAGCTCGGCTGCATGTGTGTGTGTGTGCGCGTGTGTGTGTGTGTATGCGTGTGTGTGCGTGTGTGTGTGTGTGTATGTGTGTGTGTGTGTGAAGGAGGAGGGTGGCCAGGCTGACTGCCCGAACTGAGACGCATGCACGACCAGATGTACTAGAGCTAGTGGGATGGACACAGTCAATGTGTGTCCACTCAGCGGACTAGTGCGTGTGCTACCTTACCTGCATGCCGCAGGGATTGATTGTGCAAACACTTGTAAGTCTGATACGCCATCAAAGGCGTCCAACAAGACGGTAAAATCGACCACACCTGTGTGCGGCAGCCCTGGGCTCTTGTGCTTGCCCAGGAACACACACACACACACACACACCTGCGCGCGGCAGCCCCACGAGGCTCTTGTGCTTGCCCAGGAACACACACACACACACACACACACACCTCCCCCCCCCACACACCTGCATGCAGCAGCCCCACGAGGCTCTCGTGCTTGCCCAGGAACACACACACACACACACACACCCCTGCACGTGGCAGCCCCACGAGGCTTTTGTGCTTGCCCAGGAACACACACACACACGCACACACACACACACACACACCTCCCCCCCCCCACACACCTGCATGCAGCAGCCCCACGAGGCTCTTGAGCTTGCTCAGAAACACACACACACACACACACCTGCGCGCGGCAGCCCCACGAGGCTCTTGTGCTTGCCTAGGAACACGAGCCACGAGCGCATCTGGTTTCGCCATTCGCGCGCGCCCACGCCGCTGGCGGCGCCCACGCCCGACGGCGCCTCGTCACCGCCGCCTAGGCCGCCTGCAGGGGGGGCAGTTTTTGTCAGTTTTTTTGTTTCAGTCACTTTCAGTTTCTGCCACGGTTCCGAGCCAGAATGTGTTTGGGTGAGGAGGAGCGCGCGCCCACGCTGCTGGCGGCGCCCACGCCGGACGGCGCCTCGTCGACCCCGCCGAGGCCGCCTGCAAAGGGGTCAGTTGTGCGTCATTTGTTGTCGGTTGTTGCCACGCCGCGACTGTGCCTCAGTCAGAGGCGGGGGGGATGGAAGGGTGGGGGGGATTGATGGGAAAAGTAACTCAGTGGACAGTGGAACACGAACATCCAGTGGAACAAGAGACTCCTGTTGGGCGTCCCCTAGGGGGACAGCCCCCCGATTTAGGTGCCCAGGCATTACGCGCCGAGCACGGTGTCTGACGTGTGATGCTATAGGACTACGCGTTGGCAGGCAGCCGGCTGGTGGCAGCCGCCCCTCGCGCGTAAATATTAGGGCCAGAACTGGACTTGGGTCTTAGCGGTGCTACAACAAGGTAGCGGTGGTGAGGAAGTCTTCGCTGGAAAGCCGATGTTACTGTTACTGTTACTGCCCCTGACGGCAACAGGTGACATCCTCATAGAGAATTCAGGCTATTGTAAAAGTGCCGGCAAGGCAAAGCGTCTCCACAGTACACCAAGCACACACCACGCACGCACACACACACACACACACTCCCTCACACACACACACATACACACTCTCTCTCACACACACACACACACACTCTCTCACACACGCAAACACACACATTCTCACACACACACACACTCTCTCTCACACACACACATTTTCACACACACACACACACACACACTCTCTCTCACACACACACACATCGTCATCAGCAACGCACCGGGAGCGCGCTCGCTTGCCTCGATGCAGCAAACTCCAGGATCAGCGGGACCCCCTCCTGACCCCCCCCCCCCACACACACAAACACGCCCTGGCTCTCTCTGTGTGTTTGATTGGCAGACACATGCAGACACTACGCACCGGGTGCGGTCACATGCCCAGACGCAGCAAACTCGAGGATCAGCGGGACCCCCCCCCCTCACAAACAAGCCCTGGCTTGGCGCATGCAGGCAAAACGGCGTCACTCTCTCTGTATGTCTGATTGCCAAACACATGCAAACACTTGAATTCACCGGGAGCCGTCGCGAGCCTTGACGCAGCAAAGTCCAGGATCAGCGGGACCCCCTCCTGCCCCCACACACCCGCTCCCAATTACAAACACGCCCACGCACAGACTTGGCAAACGCAGGAGCAACGATCTCTCTCTGTCTCTCTCTCTCTCGCTCTGTGCCCCATTGGCGGAATCTTGAACTCACCGGGTGCGGTCGCGTGCCTCGACGCAGCAAACTCGAGGATGAGCGGGACCCACTCCTTGGACGCGGGCTCCAGGGTGCCGGCGGGCGGGTGCGCCATCGAGGTTACCTGAAGAGGGGGAAGGGTGTGTGTGTGTGTGTGTTTGTGTGTGTGTGTGTGTGTGCGTGTTCCTGGGCCCGCAGCCTCGTGGGTCTTCTGCGTGCAAGTCAGAGTGTCTGTACCTCCACACCCCACATCGACTTGGTGTTGCAGCCGGTTGGCCGCGTCGGTGCACATCTCGAGGTGGCCTCCCCCCCAACAACCCCCTCCTGCCCACCCCAGTCCAACCCAACGAATGGTGCAACACCCACCAGGTGTTGCAGACGGTTGGCCGCGTCGGCGCACGTCTCGAGGTGGCCTCCCCCCCAACAACCCCCTCCTTCCCAGTAACAGTTACAGTTACATCGGCTTTCCAGCAAAGACTACCTCTAGTCCTAGTACCACCGCCTAGACCCAAGTCCAGTTCTGGCCCTAACAATTACTTGTGAGGGGCGGTAGCCACCAGCCGGCTGCCTGCCAACGTGTAGTCCCAGAGCAAAAAGGAGAGCTATTGTGCGACGCCTCCAAAATAGGTCCTAACTGCTTCTAGGGGATAGGGGTCAAGTGGCGCTTGCCAATCTACTTGACCGCCGTGGTGGAGGGGCCGGCGCCTGAGGGGCAGCCGGACCGTACACCACGGCTCTCCACCCGACCCTATCCTGAGCACGCTCAAACGCCGTGTCCGAAAAAGTCTTCCAATCAGAACGAGTGCCACTAGTTTCGCCTAGCTGCTGAATCAGTAGCTTAAGAAAATAGTGTCGGGAGGAGGCTGGAGGCCGGCCTTGCTGCCGAGCCACATCCATTGTGCAGTCAAAAGTCGTACGAGGAAGACGAGAAGCCGGCATGCGCATCACATGGCCTAGCCACTGCATTGATCGCTTTGCCACAAGGCTCTCAATTGGCTCAGTGTCGCACGCCTGCCGAATATAAGTTAATCTGTGCCGGTCGACCAGGCGCACACCCAGAATGCGACGAAGGCAGTTAGAGTGGGCAACCTCCAATCGAGTCAGTTGTGTTTTAGTAGGGGCCCATGTTTCGCAGCCGTACAGAAAGTGGGGCAGCACGAAAGTGTTGTAAACCCGCATCTTAGACTGCACTTGCATCTTCTTGCTGGCCCAAATCTTATCAAAAGACGCAAACACGCCCAGCGCGCGACCGACACGCACACCGATCTCCTTTTCCACACCACCACTCTGGGTTATCCAACTCCCTAGATACTTAAATGCAGAGACGGTCTTCACTTCACCACCAGTCAGCGCAAACGTGGGCAGATCCGCGTCAAAATCTGCTGGCAAAATCATCACTTCTGTCTTGGCGGCGTTGATTTGCATGCCAAAGCTAGAGGACACTTTGTCAAGGATTTTCAGCATAAGCGCCAACTGAGCTGGGTCATGCGAGAACAAACATAAATCGTCGGCATACATCAGCATTACTATGCGCTCAACCGACGACGACAACACAGAGCCGCCGGCTCGGGTCACGACTGACACGCCAGCCCCCTCTGGCATCATGTCTAGCGCCTTTTTCACTATGTGGTCAATAAAAACATTGAGCAACACAGGAGCAATGACGCACCCCTGTCGCACACCAGACGACACGGGGAATTCGTGCCCGATTTTCCCAGCCAGCCGCACGGCAGCTGCGGTGTTGGTGTGAAGATCCTCCAACAGATCAATAATGTGCGGATGAACACTATATAATCTAAGGACTCTCCACAGTGCCGCACGGTTTATGCAATCGTAAGCTTTAGAATAGTCGACAATGCCACAGCCATGCATTGTTTGTACTCGGCATGTGCCGCGCTCAGCGAGCGCAGAGTAAAAATCGCATCAACAGTGCCTCTGCTTTTTCTGAAACCACACTGAGCCTCATGCAACTGACCATCAACCTGCGTGGAGACGCGGTGCAGTATGGCAGCGTACACTTTCCCGGCAATAGAGAGAAGGCTTATACCGCGGTAGTTACCAGGGGAGCCACGCGGACCCTTCCCCTTATATAACGGTGTGATAATAGCAGTTTTCCATTCCCTCGGGGCTCTCCCCGACCGCCATACGGCGATGATGACCCGGTGGAGCCATGCGATGGCAGGTGGGCACCGCAACAGCATGGCGTCCAGCTGGTCACCGCCCGGAGCGGCGGCCGAGCGCAACGCTCGCACACACGCCTCCGTCTCAGCCAGGTCAGGGGGGCGCCCGTGCGCCTCGTCCACTGTGGCGCGTGTGAGCTCAAACGCCGCTACGTCGTTCTCCAGCTGGTTCAGGGTCTCGTCGCTGAGCTTGGTCTCCCCGCCATATAGCTTGTCGAATGACTCTGTCATGGCCTTCAGCACCCCGTCCTTCCCACCCCAGCCCAACCCAACGAATGGTGCAACACCCACAAGGTGTTGCAGACGGTTGGCCGCGTCGGTGCACGACTCGAGGTGGCCTCCCCCCCAACAACCCCCTCCTTCCCACCCAGCCCAACCCAACGAACGGTGCAACACCCACCAGGTGTTGCAGACGGATGGCCGCGTTGGTGCACGTCTCGAGGTGGCCTCCCCCCCAACAACCCCCTTCTTCCCACCCCAGCCCAACCCAACGAATGGTGCAACACCCACCAGGTGTTGCAGCCGGTTGGCCGCGTCGGTGCACGTCTCGGAATCGGCCTCGTCGCGCATGCCAGTGGCCAGCTCAGATGAGAAACGCTGCGGGACATGTGACAGAAGCGCGTGTGAGGGAGGGTGTGACGCGCACACACTCGCAAGTTACACTTGACCCTCTGTCTCTCTTGGCTCTATTTATTTCTGTCTCTCTCTGTCTCTCTCTGTCTCTCTCCTCCTCTGTCTGCTTCTCTGTCTCGCTCACTGAGGGAGGGTGTGACGCACATGCACGCACACGTGTGCGCACACACTCACAGGTCACACGTGACTCTCTCTCTGCGTCTCCCTCTATCTTTGTTTCTGTCTCTCCTACTCTCTCCCCGCTTTACTGTCAGCCTGCCTGTCTGTCTGTCTGTCTGTCTGTCTGTCTGTCTGTCTGTCTGTCTGTCTGTCTGTCTGTCTGTCTGTCTGTCTGTCTGTCTGTCTGTCTGTCTGTCTGTCTGTCTGTCTGTCTGTCTGTCTGTCTGTCTGTCTATCTGTCTGTCTGTCTGTCTGTCTGTCTCTGCCTCTCTCCCTGCTGCTCTCTGTCTCTCTCTGCCCCTCTCTTCCACCCACTGCAATCGCACGCACCTGCGAGACGCTCGCCGTCGCAAACCGCAGCCCCGGCGTGAGCCCTCTCTCGGCCTCGACGTCATACGACACCTCCTCCCCTCCCGTCGGCTCCAGCAGCGCGTGCAAGCCAGCTGAAGCGCCGCCGACCTCTTGGTCAGAGTCCGCGTCGTTGGCGTTGTTGGCGTCGCTGCCCTCAGCAGCGGCAGCAGCAGCGGCGGCGGCGCCAGCTGAAGTTGGGTTGGGTTCAATGATGACGCGAGTTAGAGGGTTCATAGGAAAGCGTCGCCGCGGCATTTTTTCCGGCAGTAGCAGCAGCAGCAGCAGCAGCGACAGCGGCGGCGGCGGCGGCGGCACCGGTGGTGGGTGCAATATGATGGGAGGTGGGTGCATTTGGGCGAGTTTTATGGGGGTAAGATTGGTGAGAGTCCGCGTCGTCGGCGTTGTCGGCGTCACTGCCCTTGGCATCAGCAGCGGCAGCAGCGGCAGCAGCGGCGCCGGCTGCACGGTGATGTGGTGAGTTTGGTAAGCCAGGTCCCGAAGCCTCTTGGTCAGAGTCCGCGTCGTCGGCGGTGTCGGCGTCACTGCCCTCGGCAGCGGCAGCAGCAGCGGCAGCAGCGGCAGCAGCGGCGCCAGCTGCACGGTGTATTGGTGGGTTTGGTGGGATAAGCCAGGGCCGGAAGCCTCACGGTCAGAGCCCGCGTCGTCGGCGGGGTCGGCGTTGCTGCCCTCGGCAGCGGCAGCAGCAGCGGCAGCAGCGGCAGCAGCGGCGCCAGCTGCACGGTGTATTGGTGGGTTTGGTGGGATAAGCCAGGGCCGGAAGCCTCACGGTCAGAGCCCGCGTCGTCGGCGGGGTCGGCGTTGCTGCCCTCGGCAGCGGCAGCAGCAGCGGCAGCAGCGGCAGCAGCGGCGCCAGCTGCAGGGTGTATTGGTGGGTTTGGTGGGGTGAATCGGGGCCCGAAGCCTCTTGGTCAGGGTCCACGTCGTCGGCGGTGTCGGCGTCGCTGCCCTCGGCAGTGGCAGCAGCAGCGGCAGCAGCGGCGCCAGCTGCACGGTGATGTGCTGGGTTTGGTGGGGTGAGTCGGGGCCCGAAGCCTCGCGGTCAGAGCCCGCGTCGTCGGCGGTGTCGGCGTCGCTGCCCTTGGCAGCAGCGGCGGCGACGGCAGCGCGAGCTGAATCTGGGTTGGGTTAGATGAGGCGGGTCAGAGATGGTACAGGGGGTAGGCACCACACGACATCAATACCGTCCATATTGTTTGCCTTCGCGGGGGGGTCGAAACTATAGTTGTTTAATGCGATTGCGGGGGTCGTTTTTCGTCGTTTCTAGTCGTTTTGACGCCCCAAATCGCGATTTCCGACGATTTATATTAGTTTCTTAGCTTCGCGGGGAAGCAAAAAACGATAAATATACACAAAGGCTAACCGCCCGGACGGTAGTCCAAATAAACGCCGTATAAGGGAGGGGGCGCCGCGTTGGACTCTTGACACACCACGCGAGAGTCACCCCACACACCGGAGCCGCCAGCAGTGGGCTGCTCGGCCTTCTTCCCGCCATAGGATCCCCCAGCGCCCCCGCGCAACCGCTTGCCCACGCCCCCTCCCCCCCATGAAATCCTTTGCATAAGACCTCGCTCATCTGGGCATGAGTCCATGCTGAAGCCACACAGAGAGGAGAGGCACGCACCAGAGCCGCCAGTGGCGGGCCGCACGGCCTTCTTCACGTAGCTCCCGGAGCCCCCCCGCAAGCGCTTGCCCACGCCGCGCCCCTTACGACTCCCTACATGACCTCTCTCATCTAGGCCCACATAGTCCGTGCTAAGGCATGCGGCTGCCCTGGCGGAACTGGCAACACCACACACACCAGAGCCGCCAGCGGCGGGACACGCGGACGTCTTCGCATAGTTCCTGGCGCCCCCGCGCGAGCGCTTGCCCACGCCTCCCCCCCCCACTCCAGGACTCCCTGCAGACTAAGGGATGTGAGGCACGCACCAGAGCCGCCGGCGGCGGGCCGCGCGGCCTTCTTTGCGTAGTTCCCGGCGCCCCCGCGCGAGCGCTTGCCCACGCCGCGCCCGCCGCCCGACGGCCCGTTTCCATAGTTGTTCGCGCCGCCTGCGTTGCTTGCGTTGCGGACCGATGTCGGGCCCCCTGCGAGGAGCTCTGCCTGGGTCGAGCGAAGGGCCTCAAGCAGCAGCGGCCACGTGGCCTGCACACAAGTTGTAGTGGTGGTTTTAGAGCTTGGGACTGAGGGCTAAGCGCTTGGGCTCGGGGCTTGGGACTCGAGGGTTGTGTGCGGAGGTTGGGCTGCCGGCGAGCAACTCTGCCTGGGTCGAGAAGGGCCTCGTGCAGCAGGGGCCACGTTGCCTGCGTGTGTGTGTGCGTGTGTGTGTGCGTGTGTGTGTGTGTGCGTGTCCTCCGCCCGCGTTGCTTGCGTTGCGGACCGAGGTCGAGCCCCCTGCGAGGAGCTCTGCCTGGGTCGAGCGAAGGGCCTCGAGCAGCAGGGGCAACGTGGCCTACGAATGGGGGCACAGGTCCTCATGGGTTTTGGTGTGTGTGTGCGTGTGTGCGTGTGTGTATGTATGTATGTATGTATGTGTGTGTGTGTGTGTGTGTGTGCCAGCGAGGAGCTCTGCCTTGGTCGAGCAAAGGGCCTCAAGCAGCAGGGGCCCTCGAGCAGGGGCCCTCGAGCAGCAGGGGCCACGTGGCCTGCGTGTGTGTGCGTGTGTGTGTGAGTATGTGTGTGTGTGTGTGTGTGTGTGAGCGTGCGTGTCCTCCGCCCGCGTTGCTTGCGTTGCGGACCAAGGTGGGGCCGTTGGCGAGGAGCTCTGCCTGGGTCGAGCAAAGGGCCTCGAGCAGCAGGGGCCACGTGGCCTACGAATGGGGGCACAGGTCCTCATGGGTTTTGGTGTGTGTGTGCGTGTGTATGTGTGTGTGTGTGTGCCAGCGAGAGCTCTGCCTGGGTTGAGCAAAGGGCCTCGAGCAGCAGGGGCCACGTGGCCTGCGTGTGTGTGCATGCATGTGTGTGTGTGTGCGTGTGTGTGTGCGTGCGTGCGTGCATGTGCGTGTGTGTGTGTGTGTGTGTGTTTACATGTGCGTATGTGTGCGTGCATGTGCGTGTGTGCGTGAGTGTGGGAGAGTGTGTGTGTGTGTGTGTGTGCGTGTGTGTGTGTCAGGGTGGAGCAAAGGTCCTCGTGCAGCAGGGGTGGCCTGCGCAAGGAGTGCAGAGTGTCCGTGGTCAGGTTCCGGGCGTTGCCCCTTGCCTCTGTGCGGGCGAGGGATACGATCCAAGCAGCCAATCCAACAAATCGGCACGACAGTGCAGCGAGCCAGCTCCGCTCCTTGATACGAACGCGCCAACGCTGGTGCTCAGATTCGGGCCCGTGATTATTATGAATGCACCCACCTTGAGCTGGTGCTGCAGGCACGCGCCGAGCGCCTGCGCTGCAGCTGGCCACAGGGACGAGAAGCGAGCGCACGTGCACACATCCCAACCCCTGTTCACACCCCAACCTCACCGATGCCATCAACCCTGTATCGAATCTTAAAGCCCGTTCTTATGAATTCAATCAAAATGAGCTGGTGCCGCAGGCACGCACCGAGCGCCTGAACTGCCTCAGGCCACAGCGGCGAAAGGCAAGCGCACATGCACACATCCCAACCCCTGTTCACACCCCTACCTCACCGATTATATCAACCCTCTGGATGGAACTCTTGAAGCCCCTTCTTATGAATTCACACACCTTGAGTTGGTGCTGCAGGCATGCGCCGAGCGCCTGCGCTGCAGCTGGCCACAGCGGCGACATGCAAGCGCTCATGCACACACCCCTGTTCACACCCCTACCTCACCGATTATATCAACCCTCTGGATGGAACTCTTGAAGCCCCTTCTTATGAATTCACACACCTTGAGTTGGTGCTGCAGGCACGCGCCGAGCGCCTGCGCTGCAGCTGGCCACAGCGGCGACATGCAAGCACACATATGCACACATCTTGACACCTGTTCAACCCCAACCTGCAACAAATCCTTAGATGCGGGCCCTTGATCCACGCACCTGGAGCTGGTGCTGCAGGCACGCACAGAGAGCCTGCGCTGCAGCTGGCCGCATCGGCGACAAGCTCTCCTGTAGACATCCCAACCCCTGTTCGCACCCTAACCTCACCAATTCCATTAACCCTGTATCGACTCTTGAAGCCCGCCCGTTCTTATGAATTCACCCACCTTGAGTTGGTGCTGCAGGCACACGCCGAGCGCCTGCGCTGCCGCTGGCCACAGCGGCGAGAAGCGCACATGCACACATCCCAAGCCCAACAAAACCTTAGATCCAGGCCCTTGATACGTAGCAATTCACCGACCTTGAGCTGGTGCTGCAGGCACGCGCCGAGCGCTTGCGCCGCCGCTGGCCACAGCGGCGAGAAGCGGACGTACAGCACGCCAACGAGGCCGCGCGTGAGGGCTGGTAGGAGCCAGGTAGGCAGCTGCACAACACAGGGGTACGGGGTGAAGGGGGGGGTGCGGGGAAGGGGTTTTCGATAGAAAAGGCACTTGTATGTGTTTGTGTGTGGGGGGGGGGCAGAGGGAGGGGGGGCACGTGCACCAAGCCATGCGCGACAAAAAAAACTCGGCCTCAGTTTTAGGGTGATGGGCCACGCGCCGGCACACGTACAATACGCCAAGAGGCGCCTGGGGGTCATCATGTGAGTTGACCATCAAACCCACGCACCTGCCCGTATTCCACTTGCGAGCCCTGGCGCGTGAGCGACACCGCCCAGCGGCGCCCGGCCTCGAGCGTGCACGGCTCCGAGTTGATGGAGTACAGCAGCGGGAGGACCTCCGCCCGGGGCTGGGAGGCGCCTGGGCGGTGTGTGTGTGTGTGTGTGGCACGGTGCACACGCGTTTGTGTAATAAAATGAAATGGGACATGCCGCATTCTGTTGGTGTTGATGGGGCGTCCACACAGGGGTGAGTGCGAATGCACTCGATCCGAGTTGATGGATTCCAGCAAAGGAGGGATCTCTGCCTTTGGGGTGCGAGGCACTTTGGCAGTGTGTACTCCAGCAGCAGCAGCGGCTGCTCAAACGCAGTCAGAGCGCGCAGCGTGGCCGAGCGAGCCGCAACGCTGAGCGACGCTGGGCGCCGCAACGCTGAGCGACGCAAGCTGTGCCTGTACCCCCACCCCCAAGCCTCAACTTAAGCCTCCAAAAGCAGGGTCGAGCTCACCTGTCAAAGCCTTCTCCAGCAGCAGCAGCAGCGGCTGCTCAAACGCAGTCAGTGCGCGCAGAGTGGCGGAGCGCGCCGCGACGCTGGGCGACACGAGCGCCTCTTCCCCTAAACACTTAACACTAAAAGCCTGAACCCTTTGTGGGCTTCGCATTTGAACCTACCTGTCGAGGCCTTCTCCAGCAGCAGCAGCGGCTGCTCGAAAGCAGTCAGTGCACGCAGCGTGGCGGAGCGCGCGGCCACGCTGGGCGATGCGAGCCGCGCCATGACGAGGGGCAGCAGCTGCTCCAGCTTGGAAGGGGCGAGCAGGTCGGAGAGGGGGCCCGCGAGCGCGTCGTTGCCGTGGGACATGTTGCCGGAGAGCACCTGCGTGCGTGCGTGTGTGTGTGGTGGTGGGTGAAGGAGAGGGGGCCCTTTTTACAGTCCGGACGGCGACTTTGATGGCGTAGACCCGTGTGTGCGTGCCCGTGTCTGCGTGCGAGCGTGTGTGTGTGTGTGTGCGTGAGTGTGAAAGAGAGAGCTGGGGCCCCCTGCCGGTACCCCCTGCCGGCGACTCAGCAGCCGCCCGCCCAGAGGTGTGTGTGTGTGTGCGTGTGTGTGTGTATGCGTGCGTTTGTGTTTACACGTGCGTTTGTGTGTGCCCTTGCGTGCGTGCATGCGTGTGCGCGTGCGTGCGTCATGCAGCAGTGTGGCGGCGTGGGAGCCCACACCTGCCGCGTCGCATGCCCAGGTGTGTGTGTGTGTGTGTTTTGTGCGCGCATGCGTGCATGCAAACGCGTGCACGTGCGTGCACATGCGTTTGTGTGGGTGTGGGTGTGCGTGCGCGCGTGTGTGATATGTCTCTGTGTGTCTGTGTGCGCACGCGTGTACGTCTCGCAGCGGTGTGAAGTACCACACCTGCCGCGCCGCATGCAGCATCTCCCCGGCGGCGGAAGCTGCGAAGAAGCTGCCCGGGTGGGACGCCAGCCATTCGGCCGCACCAGTGGTAAACCTGCAAAGGGTGGTGGGGGGTGGGGTGGGGGGGGTGGGGGAGAGTATTAGCAAAGAGGAGCAGCTTTCCAACGACCCGCCCCGCCCCGCATGCAACGGATCAGTGCAACTCCCGTGCCACACTTGAGAGGAGTTAGGACAAATGGCTCAGTCACAGTGGGAACATACAGATGCGTTGTTGCAGTCTGCCGCTGCTGCTGCTTGACACACACACACACACACACATACACACACACACACGCACACACACACATGCATAAACACACAAACACATGCACACACGCGCGCACAGCAAAAGACTCACACACGCACACCAGACACACACTCACGCTGGCAGGCGCTCGGGCGCAGTCACCGGCAGCAGCCGCGCCAACACACGGGACAGCTCGGCCTGCAGCATCAGCAGCTGCTGCTGGTGCTGGCTAGCGGTGGCCTGCTGGGGGGTGGGCGCCGACACGGGCACTGCAACGCTCCCGCGCCCGCGTGGCGTCGTGGTGGCCGCGGGGGCCTTGCTGGCAGACGCGGGGGTGGCGGCCGCACCAGGCGTGGACACCGCAGCGGCAGTGGGGGCAGAGGGGGTGGGCGCAGAGGGCGTGGCACCGCCGGGCGCCTGCGCGGTCGTGGGGGGGGCGGCAGCGTTAGCAGTGTGAGCAGTGACAGTGTGAGCAGCAGCATCAGCAGCAGTAGTGTCAGCAGCAGCAGGGGCGGCAGCAGCAGACGCGGCAGCAGCAGACGCGGTAGCAGCAGCGTCAGCAGCAGCAGCAGCAGTGTAAGCAGCAGCAGCAGCAGCAGACGCGGCA
>VFSX01000204.1:90000-107500 GCA_016618255.1 Chlamydomonas sp. UWO 241 | reverse complement strand
TGTGTGTGTGTGTGTGTGCTTGTGTGTGTGTGTGTGTGTTCACGGCATTGCACAGTCAGCCGCGCTGCGCACACGGGACTGGCGCAGCGCCACAGGCGCCCATGTTGCTGCTTCCGCTGCTGCTGCTGCTGCTGCCGTCGCTGCCGCTGCTGCTGCTGCCGCTGCCACCGCTTGTGGTTGACACAGCTCATACCCAGCACTAGTTCAACAGGCGTGGTACACACGCGTCTCTTAACATTGGTGTGCAGCATCAGCACGCCACCCTCGACCTGCTTCTATCCCGATGCGCTCCGGCGTCAAGACACAGCACTTCTGATGGTCTCGTGAGGACGTGGCGAGGATGGGCGATAGAATGAGCGATTCGGAAGATGGAAACGGCCCTAGCAGGGGCCCTGAGGGCAACCGAGTTGCTCGTCACCGCTTCAAGACCTTTGCTGAGCGCATGGGCGAGGTGAGGAAGTTACCGAACGATGCTAGTGCTGTTCGGGTGATGGGGTAGGGCGCGATGGGAGTCAGCGCCGCCGCCACGTGGAGTGGAGTGTGTCTTCGCCGCCAGGCCGCATGTGCAGCGACGCGTGCATCATGTCGACACGCATCACAGCTGGAGTGCTGCGATGCCTGCGCCCTGCTGTGAATTTGCCGCTGCGCTGAGACGAGCATACTCTTACCATGCAAAAATTGCATACATGCATGCATGCAAGCATGCGGCGTGCTCATGCATGAGAGGAGGTTGGGACGGCACGCAGCCCTGCCAGCGGCAAACTAGACCAGCACACAGCACAGGCACCCCACAGTGTATGCGCCGTGCGAGACGGCTTGTGCGTGGGTGTGCGTCCCTGGACCGCTCAGTGGCTGCCAGGCTCGTGGGCTGGGCTGGGCTGGGCTGGGCTGGGCTGGGCTGGGCTGGGCTGGGCTGTGGATGTAGATGGGGATGTGGATGGGAGGGCTGCTGCAACGATCTCCCTCTGCACACACACCACGCAGATTGATGTGGATGTCTTCCGCCGCATCCAGCCCGTGCGCACCGAGCCCTTCCAGGGCGCGACGTCCTTCTTCTAGGTGTGGGCTGCTGCTGCTGCTGCTGCCGCTGCTGAGTGTGTATGCGAGTGTGTGTGTGTGTGTGTGTGTGTGTGTGTGTGTGCTGCTGCTACTGCTGCTGTGCGTGTGTATGTGAGTGCGTGTGTGCTGCTGCTGCTGTGTGTGTGCGTGTGTATGTGCGTGTGCTGTTCCTGCTGTTGCTGCTGCTGCTGCTGCCGTTGCTGCCGTTGCTGCTGCCGTTGCTGCTGCTGTTGCTGCTCCCGCTGCTGCCGCTGCCACTGCTGCTGCCGCTGCTGCCGCTGTTGCTGTCGCTGCCGCTGCTGCTGCTTACGCTGCTGCCGCTGCTGCTGCTGCTGCTGCCACTGTTTCTGCTGCTTCCGCTGCTGCTGCTGCCGCCGCTGCTGCTGCCGCTGCTGCTGCCGCTGCTGCTGCCACCGCCGCTGCTGCTGCTGCTGCCGCTGCTGCTGCTGCCGCTTCTGTTGTAGTTCCCAGAATGCCACAACACTCAAGCCACAACACGCATGCGCACATGCATGACTGCATGCAGCACCCACCTCCCGGTCCCTCGCCCCGTGCGCCCTCTGCTGCTGCGTCTGCTGCTGTGGTTTCCAAATTGCCACAAGACGCAACCATGCGCGCATGCACACATGCATGCATGCACCACCCACCACCCTCTCATTGTGTGCCCTCTGCTGCTGCAGTACTTTCCAGAGTGCCACAACGTGCATGCACACATGGTTGCACACATGCATGCATGCACCTCTCGCTGTCGTCTCCAAAATGCCGCCACGCGCAATTATGCCCGCATACACGCACCCTATGCATGCATGCACCACGCACCTCCCTTTCCTGCTGCTGCTGCTGCTGCTGCTGCCGCTGTACTTCCCAGAACGCTACAACATGCAAGCCGCAACACGCATGCACACATGCATGAATGCATGCACCACCCACCTCCCTTTCCCCAAGCGCCCTCTGTCGCTGCTGCCGCTGCTGCTGTAGTCTCCAAAATGCAACCATGCGCAATCATGCACGCGCGCACACACACATGCATGCATGCATGCACCACCCACCTCCCGCTGCTGAGTCATCAGCGGCGGCTGAGGCCGACGCCGAGGAGGCAGCTGCCGAGAAGTCGCCGGGTGTGAGGATGTCCTGCTGGATCAACAGGGCGAGCGTGGCGCCCGCGCGCGAGTGCAGGCCGTTGTCGACGCCCAGCATGGCCTCCGCCAGGAGCAGGCCTGCGCCCTGCGTGCGCGCCCACACCGGCCGAGATGCTTGCTCCGCCAGCACAGCGCGCACGACGCCGTTGAGAGCATTCGGGGGGCAGCTGCGCGGAGAAAACGCAGTGGGACAGGGGGGCAAGGGGGGGGGGGAGAGTCAGGGGCGCGCTTTCAGCCTGGCGCCGCCGCACATGCACGCCGTGTCCTTTGGTCTCCAACAGATTAGACATGCACGGCAGCAGCAGCGGCAGCAGCAGCAGCAGGCACGCACGTGGTGCCCCCCCCCCTACACACACACAGCAGCAGCAGCAGCTGCAGCAGCAGCACACCTGCGCAACAGGTATCCCGTCGCCTGCGCCGCAAACGCGCGCACGTGGTGCTCCCCCCCCCAAGACACACACACGCACACACACACACACACACACACACACACACACACACACCTGCGCAGTAGGTATCCCGTTGCCTGCGCCGCAAACGCGCGAACGTGGTGGCCAGCAGCTGCGGAGTAGCGCAGCCCCGCGGTCGCGCGCAGTGTCGCGGGGAGGTCCAGGGCCAGGTGGCGAGCCAGGTGCTTGAAGATGACGCTGTGTGTGTGTGTGTGTGTGTGTGTGTGTCTGTGTCTGTGTGCGCGTGTGTGGAGAGCGTAGGCGGAGACCCGCTGTCGCGCGCAGCGTCGCGGGCAAGAT
Organism: Chlamydomonas sp. UWO 241; assembly: GCA_016618255.1. Lineage (NCBI taxonomy): Eukaryota > Viridiplantae > Chlorophyta > Chlorophyceae > Chlamydomonadales > Chlamydomonadaceae > Chlamydomonas > Chlamydomonas priscui. Next base: position 104,553 of record VFSX01000204.1, on the reverse strand, counting down.
GGCGAGCCAGGTGCTTGAAGATGACACTGCGCAAGACGGGGGGGGGGGGGGGGCAGGAAACGCGAGTGCGTGACACTGCGTGAGAGGGGGGGCAGGAAACGTTTCAGGCACAGAAGCGAGTCTCCTTGCTGCGTACACATTCCAAATCAACCGGGACTTTGGAATTCAGGTGTCTGGGGTTGCTGCGATATGGGCCCGAAGTTGAGCACACGCACACACACACCTGATTGCTGTGAAGACTGCCTCAACAATCTCGGGGTCTGTTGATCCGCCGGTCTCCACACACACACACACACACACACACACCTGATTGCCGTAAAGACTGCCTCGACAATCTCGGGGTCTGTCGACCCGCCGGTCTCCAGCAGCTCAGTCACGGCGCGAATGAAGACTGGGAGAAGTGGCAGGTAGTCAGCCTGTGGAGTGTGTGTGGGAGTGTGTGTGGAGTGTGTGTGCGTGTGTGTGTGTACGTGTGTGTGTGTGGAGGAGGTCAGTCACGGCGCGAATGAACACCGGAAGGAGTGGCAGGAAGTCGGCCTGTGGTGCGTTTTGAGGGGGGGGCGGTCAGTGCGTTCGGGCTGAGGCCACCTGATCACCCATAATATGCACACACGCACGCACGCACGCACGCACGCACACACACACACACACTCCTTATGTGGGCGGAGCCAGCAGGCTGCCTGTCAGGGGTCCCACTTGTTTCAGCGAGCCCACCAGGTATCGAGGTGCAACAGCAGCAACACACACATGCACACACACACGCATGCACACACACACACACACTCACACACACACACTCACACACCTGCAGGTACCGCGACATTACCGCTGCAACGTGCAGCAGCAGCGGCGACACACACACACACACACGCACACACACACACACACGCGCGAATATGCACACACACGCAAGCACACACAGAAGCGCGCACACACACACACACACACGCACCGGCAGGTCCCGCGACATCACCGCTGCGAGGTGCAGCAGCGGCGCCACACACACACACACACACAAGCACACACGCACACACACACCTGCAGGTACCGCGACATCACAGCTGCCAGGTGCAGCAGCGGCGACACACACACCACACACACACACACACACGCATACATGCACGCACACACGCACACACACACCTGCAGGTCCCGCAACATCACAGCTGCCAGGTGAAGCAGCGGCGACACACACACACACACACGCACATACACACACACAAACACAAACACGCACACGCACACACACGCACACGCACAAACACGCACAAAACACACACACACACACGCACACACACACACACACACAAACACACACCTGCAGGTCCCGCGACATCACTGCTGCAAGGTGCAGCAGCGGCGCCAGCGAGAGCGCCTCTCCGACTGTGGCCTCGCGCAGCAGCAGTCGCATGATCTGCGTGTGTGTGTGTGTGTGTGTGTGTGCGCGCTCTTGTCTGCCTGTGAGTGTTTTGCGTGAGCATGAGCGTGCGTGTGCGTGTGTGTGTGCGTGAGAGTGTGTGTGTGTGTGTGTGTGCGTGAGTGTGTGTGTGTGCGTGTGTGCAGCAGCAGCAGCAGCAGGTGCATGATCTGAATCAGCAGAGGAGGGGGGGGGCACCAGGGAGTCGACGCTTGTGTTGCGCAGCAGTAATGATTTCCAGCAAGGTCATGAACAAGAACAATCCGCTCTCTCCCTCTCTCTTCCTCTCTCCCTCTCTCTCTCTCTCTCTCTCTGTTCCTCTCTCTCTCTCTCTTTCTGTCTCTCTCACTCTTGCTCTGTCCCTCTCTCTTGCTCTCTCTTTCTCCCCCTCCCTCTCTCCCCCTCTCCTCCCCCCCCCTCTCCTCCCCCCCTCCCTCTCCCTCTCCCTCTCTCCCTCTCCCTCTCCTCTCCTCTCCCTCTCTCCTCTCCCTCTTCCTCTCCCTCTCCTCTCCCTCTCTCTCCCTCTCCGCTCCCCCCTCCCTCTGCCCCCCCCCCTTCCCTCCCTCTCAATCTCACCTCCTCTTTGTCAGTGATTCCCCTGCGAGTCGTATACCGCTCCGAGCCGGATTTCCCATTTACCAGAAGAAGAAAAAAACACTTAGTGGGAGAGAGCATGGAGCGGTGCGTTGGAAAGCTCATGCCGAGAGCAGCACAACGGCATGCGTTGCATGAAAACCCGCCGTGTATTGTGCCTGGTATGAGCGTTCAAAGTTGCTGGAGCCGGCAAAAACCGAATTACTAAAATCCTTCCCAGGGACCACTGCTCTTTGTGGTGAACAATTTGCGCCAGCGTCCGATAGATTGGGCGCACAGCGTGCATCGGCAGCCCTCCACCACACAAGAAAAAAACTGACAAAAAACGCCTCTCTTTCTGGGTCTCTCTCTCCGTGTCTCTGAATCTTCCACATACACACACGCACACACACACACACACACACACACACACACACACACACACAGCCTCTCACCTCCTCCTTATGGTGGACAATCTGCGCCAGCGTCTGAGTGATAGGGCGAACAGCGTGCATCGCCCGCGCAAACGCAGCAGCCTGGTTTCGCTCGCGCCACTTCGAGACGTGCTCCTGCCAATGTGTGTGTGTGTGAGTGTGTGTGCGTGTGCATGTGTGTGTGTGTGTGCGTGCGTGTGTGTGTTTGTGTGCGTGTGTGTGCATGTGTGTGTTCAAACACCACGGCCTGACTGTCACACAACCTTGGCAACGTTCTCCTGCCGGAGCGGTGTGTGTGTTGAGGTGAGGGGAGTGGGGCACACACGCACACACAAGAGCGCACGCACAGACGCACAACGCACATACACCAGCACGCACACACAGAACAGACACGCACGCATGCGCAAATGCACGGCATGCACAAAACACACACAGAGCAGCAGCAGCAACAGCAGCAACAGCAACAGCACACGCAAATACACACACAGCAGCACCAGCACCAGCACCAGCAGCACATGCACATACATACACACACACACACACACAGCAGCAGCAGCAGCACGCACCTGGAAGAAGGACGTCGCGCCCTGGAAGGGCTCGGTGCGCACGGGCTGGATGCGGCGGAAGACATCCACATCGATCTGCGGGGGGTGCAGAGAGATTTGTTGCAGCAGCCCTCCCCTCCCATCCACATCCCATCCACATCCCATCCACATCCCATCCCAGCCCATCCCAGCCCAGCCCATCCCATCCCAGCCCAGCCCAGCCCAGCCCAGACCACAGGCATCCCAGCCCAGCCCAGCCCAGCCCAGCCCAGCCCAGCCCAGCCCACAGGCAGCCCAGCCCAGCCCAGCCCACGAGCCACTGGGTGGTCCAGGGACGCACACGCACGCACAAGCCGTCTCGCACGGCGCATGCACTGTGGGGTGCTTGTGCTGTGTGCTGGTCTAGTTTGCCGCTGGCAGGGTTGTGTGCCTGTCCCATGCATGAGCACGCCGCATGCATGCATGCAATTGTTGCATGGCACGAGCATGCTCGTGCCTCAAGGCAGCGGCAAATTCACAACAGGCATCGCAGCACTTCAGATGTGATGCGTGTCGACATGATGCACGCGTCGCTGCACATGCGGCCTGGCGGCGAAGACACACTCCACTCCATTTGGCGGCGGCGCTGACTCCCATCGCGCCCTACCCCATCACCCGAACAGCACTAGCATCGTTCGGTAACCTCCTCACCTCGCCCATGCGCTCAGCAAAGGTCTTGAAGCGATGACGCGCGACTCGGTTGCCCTCAGGGCCCCTGCTAGGGCCGTTTCCATCTTCCGAATCGCTCATTCTGTCGCTCCGCCTCGCCACGTCCTCACGTGACCAGCAGAAGTGCTGTGTCTAGACGCCGGAGCGCATCGGGATAGAAGAAGGTCGAGGGTGGCGTGCTGATGCTGCACACCAATGTTAAGAGGCGCGTGTGTACCACGCCTGTTGAACTAGTGCTGGGTATACGCTGTGTCAACCACAAGCGTGATGACGCGTATCGATTGCTAGTGTTAATATAAATATAAAGTGCATCCCACACGTCTGCACTTTGCAGATCCAGCCAAAAAGCCGCGCTGCGTGCACACGGACGACACGGACGATCTCGCGAGTGGGAGCAGACCAGCCTCGTCAACATGAGCAAGCGCAGCAGGAAGGATGCGAACGCCAGCGCAGATCAGACGAAACACGCCCCGGCGATGTAGTTCACGTCATCACCTGAGTGGGACACAGCCGCGGTGGCGTTCACGAAAGAGGTGGGGTACACCTCATGAGGGGGGGCCTCAATCAGAGCAACCCAAAATTCATAATTATGCCCATGACACACACACACACGCACGCACGCAGCTGGCCGAGGAGGAGGCAAACGACGAGTGCCATCACCTGGTGAGCTGCGCTATCGCCAGCGTGCGCGAAAGCCTGGGCGACCTGGAGGGGGACCACACGCTCACTGCGGACGAGCTGGCGTGGCTGGTGCGTTTGTGTGTGTGTGTGCGTGTGTGTGTGTGTACGCGTGTGTGCGTGCGTGTGTGTTTGTGTGCGTGGCCGTGCGTGCCGTGTGCCCGTGCCGAGCTGTGTGTGCGACTGACCCCCCAGATGCAGCACAAAGCCCCCTCCAACACACTCACGCACGTGCACGCGCACACCAGATGCGCGCGACCACTGTGGAAGGCTCCGTTTACTCCCTCGACGACGACGACGTGCACACACACACACACACACACACGGCGCCCGACGGACTTTAAAATCCACCACACATTCACACACACACACACACGCACACCAGATGCGCGCGACCACAGCATCCGGAAGCGTGCACTCTCTCTCGACGACAACGTGCACACACACACGCACACACACACACACACACACACACACACACACTCACACACGGCGCCCGACGGACTCTAAAATCCACCACACGCACACACACACACACACACCAGATGCGCACGACCACAGCGTCAGGCTCCGTCGACTCTCTCGACGATGACGACGTGCGCGGCTTCGAAATGACCGCACGCGTGTTTGCGGTCGATGGATCTTCGCACGTGGACGTGAAGCACGTGTACCACCACAGGATGCGGTGAGTGGCAGTGGTTCCGCAAGGATCTTGGAAAATTGACGGCCCACCCCGCGCCTCACGTTCATTTCCTCGATCCCACCCCGCCGTTTCTTTGTAAAGGCCTGAGAAAAGGTGTAAACAATACATTTTCACACTGATGGGGTCGAAATTCGCGCAATACGGCCCCGCGACCTGGTCCCTGCCTTGTTATATCCGCCTGTTTACCGCGAATGACGATAGACCGCCTAGTTGAGGAAGCACTAGCCCTGAGTGTCATATCTGAGGGCCAGTTCGTGGCCTTTTCAGTGGTCCCTGGGAAGGATTTTAGTAATTAGTTTTTTTCCCGGCTCGAGCAACTTTGACCGCTCACACCAGGCGCAATACACAGCGGGTGTCCACGCAACGCATGCCGCTGTGCTGCTCTCGGCGAGAGTTTTCCAATGCACCCTTCCACGCCCTCTCCCACCAAGTACGGGGTGGTTTTCTGAGAAATGGGAAATCCGGCTCGGAGCGGTATACGGCTCGCAGGGGAATCACTGGGCCTTTTGGCTAAGGTAAGCAAATGGATGAGCACACGAGCTGGCCACTATCTGGACCTGCTTTCTGGAGTCAGTCTTTTATGTTTGCGGCAGTGTTTTCGCCAAGGATCTTGGGAAATGATGGCTCGCCCCGGACCTCACGGCTTACGTCCCGATGCAAATGTCAGTTTCCACACTTTTGAGCTCGAAGTTCGCGCAATCTCACTCCCAACGCCGGTCCGAAGCCAATCTCACCCTGCAACTGCACTTTTGCGGGGTGCAGGGTTGCTACAACGGAAACACTGGTTTGCGGTCGATGGGTCTGGGCATGTGGGCGTGCAGCACGCACGCACGCACACACACACACACACACACACACACACACACGTGATAATATCGTCAGAATTGATCAATGATCCATGTATTGTGATTGTGACATCAATGTTTCATGTTACACATGCATGTGTATGAATCATCGTGATGATGATAATGAACTCATCGCATCTGTGATGTTGATCATGAGCATCACTATTATCTACGAAAATCTATAATCATGTATGAATGTAATACACATGTCATATTAATGTGTATCGCATATCGTGAATGACGATATGAATGTATCGTTATTTTTGTAGCATCAAGTTTAAAAATACCAACGAATATTTTGGCATTTTTTTCGACATCAAGTGTAGGGGTTATATTCTTATAACCCTGAATACGATAAGAAATTACATTTGCATTTTCATTCCATTTTTCCAAATAAGATTTGATATCGGGTGACATCCATATCCCTGTTGATGATATAGACATTACCGTTTCAAGGGTGAAACTTTCTGGGGCGTTGTATGATATAACAATCTTTGCTGCATTGTCCTTCACATGTGATTTTAGTTGATTGGTAAGATATGTCATTGCATCATAATGAGATACTGTATGAACCTTCAAGTTTGTACATGTAGATCCCATGAGTGCTTTGCCAACCTCATCAGTATGTTTCATTATTTCTCTCAACACGTCAAAATTAAGTTCAGAATTGACTTCAGAATTGTCTTCAGTACCACCACCAATCATGTTCTTCGTTGGATTCATTATGTAGATATCAAAAACATCATCAGTTGCCATTTGTTATATATGTTTATGAAGATTTTTTATTTATTGTTTGTAACCAAACAAAACAACAAAATAATAAAATAGCATCCTAAAAAAATAGTTTTCACTGGCATAAGCATAGTATAGTGGGTCATCTTTTAGTTGAACACATTCCTCACCAACCGATGAATTGTTGTCTGCCATTTTTAGTTTCATGAAAGTGTTTTGGGCTTCCATTGGAGCAAACATTATCGTTGTAGTTGCGACCAGTTCCAAGGCCTTCTACATCTTTACTTTTCACAGAGCAAGTATTTTTATTACACGAAACTGTATTCGCCTCATTAAGCATGGTTCCTTCATTGAACGGCTCCATACACAGTGAGCATTTGTTATTGTTGTAAAATTTGGTACGGTCTTTGTTCATCAAGTCATCCGCATTGTTGATCAAGAATTGACGATGGTCGTAGCTACACATCGTAAAATCGTTCATGCAACGAGGACGATTATCTGTGAATGCACGACCATCAGACATTAGTTGAGGACATGAAGGGAATTTGTTATTGTCACGACAGTTGTTTTCCATCTTTATATTTTACATAATATAAAAAAACTACTCGCGAATAGACATAATCTTTTGAATCAGCTCAGGTTTTTTACCTTTTATGTCCATGCTGTGAGATCGCAGATAGCTCCTAAGGTCTTCACACTTAAGTTTGTCCAATTCAGACTCGACAAATAGTGAGAGATCCTCATCAACAATATCAACATCTTAAGTCTCATCCCCAACACTGGTTTGTTTAATTGGAGGAATACACATAAGAATTTAAATTAGCATTGTTAAAATATATATGGAATACGTTACCAATCCAAAAACATTGAGAATGATAAAAATCGGAACACCATACTATCGTAAACTTGTGGCTTAAGGCGTTATCATCCCTAAAGTGGTTGTTTTAGATGAAAATAAAAATAAAAAACCACAATCAACAAACAAATCATCCCCCCAAAAAGTTAAAAACCCCAAGACGGGGAGAATGATTGATAAGAACGGGGCATTATACAAGAAACTAATCAAAATAGGCGTTAATTTCCATGATGAAGATATCCGAGCGGCTGCAAACAAATGCATTAATGACGAACACACAACACATAACACATATTTAGGATGCCTACTTCAGAGATTCTTGCTAATGATCTCTTTCAACTCCCTAGTGGACATTGCTTCTCAATTGACGAACTTATAGCATGGATAAACTCCAAAACCTTCCTAAATGTCAACCCGTATTCACAAAAACAACTGTTCGATGCTAATCAAAAGTCAACATGGGATACAAATCCAGAGCTCGTCAATGCAATTTCAGAATATTTCAAGTTCAAGAAAGAAGAACGTAAACACTTGGCCAGCATTTTGAAAAATAACATGGATATTATCTTTGATATTGGTAATGCAGGCAGAATTTGTCTGTGGGACAACATGAGTAGCTTTGAAATGGATGACTCGTCATATTTTGAATATAGCATTGAAACTTTGTCCGAACTTAATGAAATTGTAGCCAAACTAAAACCAAACATAAAGAAACCGTTAGAAGAATACATTGTTAGCAACTCGACCATCAAAAGCATCCTCAATGATGCAGCCGCTGGAAATACGTGCATTCATGGAATTGGGTATAAACTTATTGCATTCATGATTGATCTCTTCTTATTGGTGTCACATTATCATCCGAGTGTCAAATTTGATTACATGCGTTCGAATATTCTATTCCATCGAACGAAAAATGCTATTGATGGAAAAGACACTATCCATATGTTTAATTTGCAGGCACGTATTATTATACCAATCAAATATATTAATAACCAAATATTATCTACATTTCATGATGCAATTCTAAAAAAAACCAAACATGCACAGAACAAAACTCAGTCAGCTGGAATTCGTTACATTCAGAGACATCTCATCAAAAATATGTATGAATGATGCAATGTTGAGTACTTTGAACTCATTGGACACATGGGAAGAATTGACCACATGGCGTCTCATCAAAATGGGGAATACATGTTTCGATCTTTGACGTGTTACTAGATGTCACAATAAATATCATGTATCATTAATATTAATATCGTACATGATTGTACATATCATGACATATGTCATCAATCATCGCATGTATATAAATATATGTATAACTCATGTATGATCATGTCTATAATTCACGATATGCTGATGATACATGATTGACTGTGAGATATCATGATCACATGATGATGATCAACACATGATGATGATGAGAGAATCATCATGATGAGAGAATCATCATCAATGAGAGCATGAAATGATGTTATCGCATGTATACGAATAGTTACATGTGTACATCAATGACATATGAACATATGTTAATGACGATACACATGAATTAATAATTAATAATATGACAGATATATCATTTACGATATATTGAACGATAGAAAGTTGGTCCGATGAAGATGGTAGTTTCGATTGGTTCACCGGTTTGAGGGTTGTACATGATTTCGTTACCGTGTCGTTCATAACCTCCTAATTCCAATGCTTTCGAGATATCTTCAACAGCGAGATCTTGTAATGGAGAGCCGTTCCCGAGGGAACCATGTGCGCATCCGGCCTTAGACATGATACACTCCATGAGTTGTGCAATTGTCATACGGCTTGGAATAGCGTGTGGATTCACAATGATATCAGGGACGATACCATCTTTAGTGAAGGGCATATCCTCTTGTTTATAGACCGTCCCCACCGTCCCTTTTTGTCCATGTTGTGAAGAATTGCCTGTCCATAGACACTTGCCATTCATCCGAACTAGGAACATATGGCTAGGCACCTCGATACAATAGACTTTTCCATTGAATTTTTCGCGTGTAACTACAAAGTCCTTGATAATTTTAGGAGTTCCCCGTTGCAAGTGGAACATTCGCGAATTATTCTTATCTTGGTTAACCAGAATATTTTCTCCTGCCCACATACCGATCAATTGAATCATATCCGCATTAGGCTTGCCCTCAAACATTTCTTCATCTTGGAAATACCCCTCAATGAAATTAGATGCATACTTTTTGGAATCAAGCACCCATTGTTGAATGAGCATATCTCCAAACATATCAGCAATTTCCATATCATTAATTGAGATGAAGCGATGCGCAAGTTTTCCATTGTATACAAAACCGTGCTTATCCAAGATTGACATCAAACGTTCTGTCTTGAAGATTTCGCCAATTCCCGTCTTCCTCTTGCCAAATGCCTCAACGCTGCCACGATACCTATGAAGTCCATACATATCTGCAACATCCTCCATGTATGTTGCATCATCTGCTGGTTGGGATGGAATAACATTGCAACCCGCATACATTGTTTCCATACCTGTCATCTCCTTGGCTAATTTGAACACTGGGGTGAACTCCTCATTAGACATGATCACCATTCTGTGTTCTTCAGTTGTTAGGAGATCGACTCCATCCCCCTTGAAACGGACCATCTCGCCCTTGTGCTGAAACTCGAATGTCGTACTAATCTCGGCAAACTCGACTGTATCGTCATCAGGATTGAGTTGCAATACACGTTGTGGTGCGACAACATTGTTGATGGTTTCCCAGTAGATCTCGCCATCTTCTTGAACCAACACTTCGGCTTCCTTTGGAAGACAGAATTTGTCCCCAATACACGTGATGCGCATATTGCGAAGACGCACTTTTGTGAATGTGTATCCATCGCCATTTACGTTGAGTTGTTTGTTGTTGAAGTTGCTATCAACATAACCACTTTCGTTGTTCTTCATCACAACGCTAGAATCCTTCTTGTGAATGATATGACCATCCTTGTTCGGCATATATTTGCCAATAAGAACGTCACCAGATTAAACAAACGTGTTTTCCTTCACGAAACTGTTGCTTTCCAACTTGTCGTAGTTGAATGGTTTGATGTTCTTGGTTGTGAGAGGATCGGGCTTTCCATACTCCTCCTCTTCTCCTGTAGAATGGTTTTTGTTGTTGATATCCTTGTATGTCTTATACTGAGTTGACATGAAGAGACCTCGGTTGATTGCACTCTCATTGAACATGACAGAATCCTCTTGATTGTAGCCACGGAAAGTCATAATCGCAACAATAACATTCGCTCCACAAGGAAGACTATCGTTATTTACCATATGTGCCAGATCCGTTTGGACAATATGTCTTTGAGGATAGTTCAGAACATGGCCAACAGTGTCGAATCGGTTTCTGAAATTGCTTGCATACACTCCAATAGCCTGCTTGCCCATTGCGCTGTTACTTGACATCATACCACTCGTGGTAACGAAACTGTGATTTTCAGACTCAACTGTTACAGTTACAGTTACATCGGCTTTCCAGCAAAGACTACCTCTAGTCCTAGTACCACCGCCTAGACCCAAGTCCAGTTCTGGCCCTAACAATTACTTGTGAGGGGCGGTAGCCACCAGCCGGCTGCCTGCCAAACAACAAAAGACTCAACTGTAATGTCTGAAATCAAGACGTTTGGAACTTGAACTTTTGAAGCAATTGGCACAAATATGGAGTATGCCTTTGAGTCGATCTTGTCCTTGAAATCTTTAAACTTCTTATGATGGACATGTCCAAGTTGCTTAGCCTTGATGTACTCCATAATTTTCGCAGATGTAACCATCTTTGTATCGCAATAACGGTAACCAACTTGTGCGATATTGACAAAGTTCTCTTCGCTTTGTTCAAAGTACACACCAATTTGGTACTTTCCATATTGCATTCGTTTTGTAGGCATTCTCTTAACTTCTGCGATATTGATGCCAATATCCATATACAATTGTGCCAATTGCTCCATATAGTGAATCAAGGAAGACTCAAATTGAGGAACGATTGACTGTGAAATTGGATGAACATGGAACTTATTCTTGTATCCTTCATGATTGATCAGCTTATTGCCATCACCTCCCTGCCATCCACTCAGGCATTCTTTCTTCACAAGATCACTGGCATTCATGATCCATTCAGGAATTGGGTGTCTCTCTGTCATTGTCTTCTGCCCAATATGCATCTGTAGGCCCACAAACATGCTCGCCAGGACACCATTGTGTGGAATTTTCCAAGTGATGTGTCGACTGCCATGAATCATACGATCTTGCAATGCTGGAATTGACTTACCAAATCCAAGATAAGCAGCATCCTCCTCGAACATCTCGGCATCAAGAGGTGTCCCAAAGTTGGCCTGGACTTGCGGAGTCATGCCGCCATGCTTCTTGTTGTATACGTTCATAGCTCCATCAGTTCCCAGGAGTCCAATCATCCTAGCAATAGTTGGCAACTTTGCATGACTTGATGTCAGAGGCAAGATATTCATGTCCTTGAGTTGCTTAGTATGTTTCTGAATAAGTGCTGGGTTCACACCAACATTTTCATTATTTTTGGCAAAGGATGCTTCATCAAGAACGATGTATTCGTCAACCTTGTTCGACACGTAGTTTGTGCCATTGAGGTAGATACCAGCACAATCTCCAACATTCATATCATCTACCTTGACCCAACCCTTGTTGGTCATCAGGGGGTGGTTTGAAGTTGCGACAATCTTCCTGCCTGAGATAGTGGTGATTTCGAACACCTTCTTTTCAGTGGTTCGGACATACTGATTGATGACCTTGCTGATGCTTGGAACCATTGTTGTATTGTTGAAAGTCACAACTTCTTCACCAACATCTAGTAACATGTCAAAGATACATATACGATTTTGAATGTGATATGTGTCACAATCATTATTAATATTATCACTGAATTATTTATACATGCTCATATATGATTCATACACATGCAATGTTATCATGTGCTCATATATGTGATAACATGATGAGTTGGGGCTCGATTAACGGAGGCGCGTTCTCGTCGCCGAGCCCTGGACCCTGCATTGCGGCGCTGCTGGTGACTAGGATCTCCGTGCCGCTGACGAGCGGGATAAAATACGACTGGCCTGGCTCCTGCTAGACTGTCCCTCGGTGGAAACTACAGGAGCGGCTTGCCCGGCGCTGTCATGGCTTGGCGAGTAGCCGCGGCGCTGCCGCGACCCGTGCTGGGAGACGGCCCTTATCCTCCTCCCATGCAGGACGCCATGCGGCACCGATCTCGACGAGTTGATCGACGAGCGGAGGAGCTGGCGCCCGTCAATGCATGCTGGACATCGGTCAAGATGGCTGCTCGTGGGGGCGAGCTACCATCAGGGCTTCAGCGGTGGTGACCGCCGAGGCAACAACAGAGTTTATCCGCTTCACCATCGCAGCGTTTGTCACCGCGCTCACCCTCGGGGGCACTCGTCTGCCGGTGACTGGCGTCGGCATTGGTCTTCAGGCAGCCTGCCATGACGACTCTGTTTGCCCAGGCCCCCTGGAGGGTGGGACCTGGCCATGCATGACGCATGGGGCGCAGGCAGAGCCCCATGCATGGAGTTGGACAACCATGCACCATGCCAGGCGGGGACTTTTCTGCTTCAGCGCCGCCAGTCGGCACAGCCGGCGTGGTTGGCCTCAAAGGCCAGGAGGAGGACGGTCCTTTCCTATACGCTCCTTGCCAGACATGTCCCTCAGGGACTTGTTTGGGTCTAAACTAGCCGGCGGGAGCGGTGGTCTAGACGGCAGGTAACCGGCTGGTGGCTATCGTCCTTCACAGGGCGGTGGCACTAGGACTAGTGTTGTCTTAGCTGGAATGCCATGTAACTGTAACTGTAACTGTATGATGAGTTCATCGTGATACATTATCACATCACAGTCAATCATCATCATCATCATGTGTTGATCATCATCATCTCTCACATGATGAGAGAATCATCATGCTCTCATTGATGATCATGAGTCACATAAGATATCATGATCACATCAATGATCACATCAACACAGCAAGTAGTAGATAACATACAGATATCTATCATCATGATGTATATGCTCACATATATGATTATATGGATCTTACACACACAGCACACACAGCACACATAGCACACACACACACGCACACACACACACGCATACACGCACACACACACACACGCCTGCCACCACAGGGCGCGGTGGGGATCCTACAATCAGCACGACCTGACATCAGATCGTGCTCATATTTAAGACACACACACACATACACACACACGCACACACACACACACACACACACACATAACCAACCAACCAACCAACCAAGCGTTACATGAGGCCGTCCGCATGCACCGGCAATGCCTGTACTACTAACAGCAGTACACCCCGGCAATTGTTACGAGGTCTGACCCGTGCACTGGGATGTCTTTCGAATAGCGGGTGACCGACCAGCGCCTGAATCGAGTGGATAGTATCCTTGGTTTGGGGGGGTCGGGGGGTTGCCTCTGAGGCACTGGCATCTAACTAAAGGCTTGCTGACTAAAGGCTTGCTGACTGTGACCACCATCATCATCATTATCTACTTTGTTGACTGGCTGCTCCCGCATTGGCTGCCATCTCTCTGCAAATACCATTCCACAGGCGTGGGAATCTCGCGAGGGTGAGCCACCCGGGAGGCCGCCTGCGCGCTAGTATCACAGCAAGCTCGGGGACGTTCTTCAGCTGGGACTCCGGTGGGGACTCGGCGTACTCCTTCTTGGCCTTGTCAAACTGCGTTGTGACGGCAGTCTTGAACACGTAGGAGTCGAAAATGTCTTGGACATTCTCACGGTAGGAGGTGATGACCCCACCTTGGTAGGGTATCACGTCTGGTCGTCGGTGCATGAAGAGGGCGGCGGTGGCTGGGAACATGGGTTCGGCGGGCGGGGAAGGGGAGGGGGGGGTTGGAGGAGGCAAGGGGGGAGAAGGATGGGGGTTGGGAGGAATCGGAGGAGGCATGGGGGGGATCAGAGGAGGCGTGGGGGGCAAGGGGGGAGACGGGGGTTGGGAGGGAT
>VFSX01000204.1:77500-85000 GCA_016618255.1 Chlamydomonas sp. UWO 241 | reverse complement strand
AGCGGGTGTGCAACCACAGCCGGTCCAATCCCTCACACGCGTGCCCTCACTTTCAAACGCAACGCAAGTTTGCGCTCACGTCCAAGTCGATCGCGGCCATCCAAAATGCTGGCTGTTCACCCCCGCATGAAAGCATGCACTGGGTCAAAACCAAAAGCAGCGGGTGTGTGCAAAGCCGGTCCAATCCCTCACACGCCGGTCAACTCCCTCACTTTCAAACGCAGCGTAAGTTTGCGCTCACGTCAAAGTCGATCGCGGCTATCCGGAAGGCGCTGTTCCCGCAGCCGGCGCACGCCGCTCTCAGCGCCAAGCTCGGTGACTACGACCTGATGGTACAACCGTTGACCGTTGACTGGTGGTGGGCGTTGACCGTTGACCGTTGGCAGTTGACCGTTGACCTCCCCACAAACACCACCGCACAAACACAAACCCCTTCCGGCCGCTTTCTCAGCGCCAAGCTCCACGACTACGACCTGATGTTACGACCGTTGACCGTTGACCGTTGACTGGTGGTGGCCGTTGGCAGTTGGCCGTTGACCTCCCCACAGCCGCCACACAAACACAAACCCCAGACCCTTTCCTGGCGCGCCGCTCTCAGCGCCAAGCTCCACGACTACGACCTGATGGTACGACCGTTGACCGTTGACTGGTGGTGGGCGTTGACCGTTGACCGTTGGCAGTTGACCGTTGACCTCCCCACAACCACCACCGCACAAACACAAACTCTTTCCGGCCGCTTTCTCAGCGCCAAGCTCCACGACTACGACCTGATGTTACGACCGTTGACCGTTAACTGGTGGTGGCCGTTGACCGTTGGCAGTTGACCTCTACACAACCACCACCGCACACGCACAAACCCCAAACCTCTACTACCGTCCGGGCGGTTAGCCTTTGCATCTAATTATCGTTTTTTGCCCCCCCGCGAAGCTAAGAAACTAATATAAATCGTCGAAGTTCGCGATTTGGGGCGTCAAAACGACTAAAAACGACAAAAAAAACGACCCCCGCAGTCGCATTAGTCCACTATAGTTTCGACCCCCCCCCCCCCCCCCGCGAAAAAAAAAATATGGACGGTATCTGAAAGCGACCACACACACACACACACACACACACATACACAGGTGTGGCTGCTGGTAGCGTCTCGGTACGTTGCGCGCACACACACACACACATACATACACGCACATGTATTTGTATACAAACCCACGAACAAACCCACACACACCCACAAGGTGTGGCTGCTGGCAGCTGCTGGGTACAGTGCACACACACATGCACACAAACACACACGCACACACATACACGCACATGTATGTGTATACACACACACGAACACACACACACACACACACAGGTATGGCTACTGGCAGCTGCTGGGTACGACAGGGAGGGCATCGAGCACTGCTGTGATGGCTGGGACGGCGTGATGCTCAGGTGTGTGTGTGTGTCAGTGTGTGTGTGCACATGTGTGTGTGAGAGTGTGTGAGTGTGTGTGTGTGTGTGTTATGTGTGTGCTGGGCAGCATGGGCATCGAGCACTGCTGGGAGGGCTGGGACGGCGTGATGCTCAGGTGTGTGTGTGTGTGTGTGTGTGCATGTGCTTGTGTGTGTGCATGTGTCATTTTCGCGTGCCATTTGACCTCTGGAACATTGCCAGTACTTGAGTACGGGTACTGCTGTTGCAGTCGTGTAACACTTTGGAATGGAATGTGTGCCTTACCGAGCAGCCTTGGGTCTCGTGCTCTCTTGTCCTTCCTCGCCCTCGCACCCACATGCAGGCGCGTGTGCCGCTCGGCGGGAGGCGTCGACTGTTGCTGTTATTGTAACGGTTACGTTTATTTGCTGATACTTTTGTTGTTGCTGTTGCTGCTTCGTCACCCTCCCACGCACCCGCGGACGACTGGGGACATTTGCTGCCCGTTACAGTTAGCAACGGTTACTTTTGCTCGTGCTGATGTTGCAGGCGCGTGTCCCGCCCGGCGAGCGCGCTGACGATGCCGACTGTTGCTGTAACTTTTAACGGTAACTGTCATGTGACGGTTGGTGCCTCATCGTGCTCTCACGTCCTTCCTCGCCCTCCCACCCACACATGCAGGCGCGCGTGCCGCTCAGCGAGCGCGGCTGACGACGCCGACTGTTCCTGTCACTCTGAACGGTTACTTTTAGCTGCTGCTGCTGTCTGTAACGGTTACTTATAACGGTTACTCGTGCTGGTGCTAAGCGAGTGTGCCACTCAGCGAGCTCGGCGGACGACGCCAACAGTTGCGGTTTCTTTTACCATTGTTTGCTGTTGCTGTTGTTGCAGGCCTTGCTGAGCAGACTTGGTTTTGTGCTTCCTCGCCCTCCCACCCACATGCAGGCGCGTGTCCCGCCCGGCCAGCGTGGCTTACGATGCCGACTGTTGCTGTTACTTTTAACGGTTACTTTCATGTGACTGTTGCTGCCTCATCGTGCCCTCACGTCCTTCCTCGCCCTCCTACGCACACATGCAGGCGCGTGTGCCGCTCGGCGGACGATCCAGCGACTGTTGCTGTTCCTGTTATCGGCTAGGGCGCGTGAAGCCTTGTCGTGCTCTCATGTGCATCCTCTCCCTCCTACGCACACATGCAGGCGTCAGGTGTGCCTCGGCGAGCGCGGCGGACGACGCCTCGGCGAGCGCGGCGGACGACGCCAACTGTTGCTGTTACTCTGAACGGTTGCTTTTAGTTGCTGCTGCTGTAGACAGACCTGTGACGGTTACTATTAACGGTTACTTTTGCTGCTGCTGTTGCTGCAGGCGCGTGTGCCGCTCGGCGAGCGCGGCGGACGACGCCAACTGTTCCTGTCACTCTTAACGGTTACTGTTAGCTGCTGCTGCTGTCGTAACAGTTATTAATAACAGTTACTTTTGCTGCCGCTGTTGCTGCAGGCGCGTGCGCCGCTCGGCGAGCGCGGCGGACAACGCCAACTGTTCCTGCCACTCTTCACGGTAACTGTTAAATGCTGCTGCTGTGGGAAACGGTTATTAATAACGGTTACTTTTGCTGCTGCTGTTGCTGCAGGCGCGTGTGCCGTTCGGCGAGCGTGGCGGACGACGCCGACTGCTCCTGTCACTCTTAGCGGTTACTTTTAGTTGCTGCTGTTGTACCGACCTGTAACGGTTACTTATAACGGTTACTTTTGCTGCTGCTGGTGCTGCAGGCGCGTGTGCCGCTCGGCGAGCGCGGAAGACGACGCCGACTGGGAGCCCACGGACTTTGAGGCGGACATGGAGGCGCAGAAAGAGAACATCAGGGAGCAGCGCAGGTTGAAGCGGGGGGAGCCCTTTAGGGTTAAGGATTTAGAAACCCATAACCCTTAAGCCTTTTTTACCCTTAACCCCCAAACCCTTAACCCTAAAATCCTAAAGCCCTTTGTGTGTGTGTGTGTGAGGACCCACCACCACCACCACCACACACATACACACACACACACACTTTCCCCCGTGCACACACAATGTCGCGCGCCTGCGAGCCCCCCCACCCCCACCCCTACCCCCAACATACACATGCACACACCAGTGGTGCAGAAAGGCGGTTCGCTGATAGGTGCATACCACCGGAGGATCGTTTTGTGTGACCCTTGCGCCACGCAGGAGTGCAAAGCGCGACGCGTTTTAGTGTGGAAAGTGTGAAATCGATTTTCACACTTTTGCGTCACAAGATCAACCTCAGTCGCTCCAAATCGGTCCTGCGGGGCTTGCTCCGCGTTTCGAGTCCACCATCATGCCAGAATCGTTCGACATCACACACACACACACACACACACGCGCGCACACACACACACACATCGCACACAACACACACAGATCACATACAACACACACACGCACACACACACACACGCACGCACACACAACATGCAGCTTCGAGCGTGGCGGATTCAGGGACTTCGACGACGACAGCGAGGGCGAGGAGGGCGAGGAGGACGACGACGGGTGGGCTGACTTCGACGCAAAGGGCAATCTGCTGCCCCAGCGGCGCCGCGAGTGTTAGGCCGAGGTCGCCAAGCGTGCGCCGTCGTCGCCATGCGCCGGCTTGGGCGGAGCGCTGGCCGGGCACTGGCTGTTGCAGGATGTTGCGGATGGGCGGCGTGAGTGGCAGCTGCGCTCGCTAGGACTGCGCGTGTCGTGCTGCTAAGATGTTGTTGTGTTTGTGCGGAAGTTCGAACGCAAGTAAACCAGCCAACAGAACCACTTGTAATCCTCTCTCTTTCAGACCATTGACCGAGTTCTTCTCCCCCAGGCAACAGCACTTGCCCACGCACGGGCTCGAGTGCAGCAGGCAACACGTCACTACGGCGGCCACTCAGCCTCACGGAAACTTGGCTAAGGCCCGGGGTGATGATTATAGATTTAACAATCTTGCGTCACTACCAAATGCAATGCCAGACTTGCAACTCCAGCCCCATAGCAGCCTCATTGCCTCGGTGCAATCTGCCTCGTAGCCTTGAGGCAACCTACCTCACAGCCCCGCAGCTTCGCCCCCAACCTGCTGCATAGCACCGAACCTTCCTCGTGGCCCCACTGCTGCATATCCCTAAAAAAAACTCAGTGGGGCAGTGACTGCTGCATATCCCACAGCCTGCTGCATAGCCCCTCCTTTTGGAGCAACGGGCACAACCTGCAGATGAAACCTCCGCCCAGCCATTCGTGCAGGTGGTTCCTCCCCATTCACGCCGCTTTGAGCTTGCGCGTGGGCTGCAGGACGCGGGCTGCCCACAAAGCGGCGTGGACAGCGGTGAGGAGGGCTGCGCGCAGGCCAACTTGGACCATCGCCTGGCCAACGCTCGTCGCCTGGCCGCAGCACGCGAGCACATGCCAGCGGAACAGGCACGTGCTCGGCACCTCGACGAGCAGCGAGAGCGCGGCGCTCACAGCTGGCGACCGCGGCCGCTCGAGCCATGCGACCGCGAGCAGCATGCCGATGTCGCTCGCATACTTAAACATGAACTGCTCGAGCGCCCTGGGGCCGGGGTGGATGCCAGCCGCGACCTGGGCAAAGAAGACAGCCGCGGTGTAGATGCGCTGAGCGGCGCAGCTGTCGACGCCGCGCAGCGCACGCGGCAGGAGCGCAGGCAGGCGGGTGCTGGCCGCGAAGATGCGGAGGGCGTGCGGCAGGCCGACGAGCGAGTTGGACAGCGCGTTGCCGCCCCAGAGCCCTCGATGAGAGACTGCGCCGTCTTGACTGAGCAAATGACGACGCACGCCCAGCACCACAGCAGCGGAGGGCGGTTGGCGCGGGGCATGCGCGGCCTGGCCGCATCGGCCGCGGCGTCGCCAGGGCTGCTGCTGCTCGGCGAAGCCATCTCCTCTGCACCACTAGCGTCCAGCGTGCGCAGCAAGCCGTCGAGCAGCGCTCGCAGCGCCGGCAGGCCAGGGCGGCCCGCGCTCTCCGCCGCCATCAGGGCGAGCACGACACGACGCAGCATCGCTGCGTCGCCGGCTGCACGCACGCGCGGACCGCACAGGAGCACGCCCAGGTCGTGTGCCACGGCATGCAGGGTGTCTGATGGCAGGCATGCACGCAGCAGCTCCGCCACCGCTGCAGCTGCAGACGCGGGCAACAGGGCCACGGTGTGCGTGGCGAGCAGGGCGTCGCCGTCGACAACCTGCGCGATGAACATGCCGTGGGAAGGGCGCGGGCCGAGGTCGACGTCGATGTCGATGAGGCCTGAAGGGTTGCCGCGTGCGCGTGCGGCTGCCTGCAATGCAGCCACGCGCTCACGCACAAGCGGGGTGGACGCTGTGGGTGCGCCCCACGGCACCCAGCTCACCACGAGCTCAGGGTCGTGTCCGAGCGCGCGTGCGAGCAGAGCCGTCCCAAACTGCGGGTGTGCAGGGAGACGAGTGGGTGAGTGGAGAGGGCCGCATGGCCAAGGGCGCGCTCAATGCGAGCATGCTTAGGGCTGCGGGCATGGGCAGCTGAGCTAGGGCTACGGGCAGGGGCACGGGCATGCATAGGGCTACGGGCATAGGCTACGGGCATGGGCAGCTGGGCACAACCGTTACCTGCAGGTGCACGCGGTCGCTGCCGCCGGGCGGCAGCGCCAGCAGCGGGCACGTGGCAGACAGCAGCGGCACGCCTGGCGGGGGCACCGGGCGCGGCGCAGAGCGTGGAGGAGCCTCCACAAAGCGCCCGCCAGCTGAGATGAACGCCAGCTCCATCGGAGCCGCGCCGCCGCCGCCGCCGAGCTGCAGCATTGCGGCGTCCCCATCGAGCAGGCGCGTGCCCTCTGGCACCAGCTCCTCCATCAGCTCCGACGCGATCGTCGCCCTTAGCATCTCCGCCTCAGTCTCGCTACCCTCGGAGCTGTCCACACTCACTTGGCCGTGCGCCACGACGCAGCCCGCGCCCACATCCAGAATCACGAACCACACCGGCGCCCCAACCCGCGCACTGATGCTGCGCTCAAGCCGTTCGCGCAGGGCCGCGAGGCCCTTGGGCATGGTGAGGTGCGGGTGGTCGGCCAGGTGCAGCGAGGGGAACTTGGCGGCGAAGGGCAGCGAGCGACTCAGCAGGATGTAGGTGTACTGCAGCCTGGCGCCATCAGATGCGGTGGGCGCGCCGGGCGCCACCGGCACGGCTGAACGCACCACGGTAGTGTCGGCACGGGAGCGGGCACCGGTGGATGCTCCGGCGCCGGCAAGCTCGTTGGCGGAAGCAGAGGCCCGCGTGTCAGTGTCGGCGCCGGCCTGGGCGTCGGTGGGCCAGGCACCACGCGCGATCGGCTGGCACTCGCCCTTGCGCCGCGCCGCGGGGCCGGCCCTGGGCGTGAGTGGCAGCAGCAGCAGCGGCGCCGCGACGCTCGCCGCAGAGGCCGCCGCGACCGCGAGTGGCGAGTCGGTGGGGGAGCCGAGGGCAGCCTGGGCCACAAGCATGCCGTGGATAAGGTTGTGCTTCCCAAGGCTGGCCCACGCTTGGCAGCGCGTGAGAGCACGGCGGGAAGGCCCGCTCTCCGTGCAGAGCAAGATGGTCGCGATCTGCGCACGAATGGGAACAGCGCGGCGGTATTGCTGAGCGTGCGCGTGCGCGTGCATGCAGCGGTGTGCGTGCGCACGTGTTGTGCCCCCTGGTGTCGTGTGTGTGCGTGTGTGGAACGTGTGTGTATGTGTGTGTGTGTTTTTGTGCGCGCGCGAGTGTGCGTGTCGTGGATGGTGTTGTGGATGTTTGTGGTGTACAATACCTGTTGTATAGTCAGTGCAACAGTGCCTCCAAAGAACTCGGGGCTCGAGCCTTGCACGAGCGAGTTGATAACAGAGCGCCGAGGGAGAGATATCAGCCCTGTCGAGATCCATGTCGCGTCAGGCGCAGCCAGGGGGGCGCTGCAATGCCATGGTGGAAGATGTGGTGCGATTATCCTTGATCCGACGATCTGATCCAGCGAGTCCACACCCATTCGTCGTCGGCCATCACGGCACACAAACAACATATCAGATATTTACATCCACTGCTGGCGGTTGCAAGCAGCGCCAGGTGGTGGT
>VFSX01000204.1:62500-75000 GCA_016618255.1 Chlamydomonas sp. UWO 241 | reverse complement strand
ACAGGCCTGCTGGATCGTGTCCCCTAGACCTTCACATTCATCAGCAGCAGAGGCTTTTGATCCCCAGGCGTATTGGTGGCTCGTCAGTCTGTACAAGCACATACAAGTAAGTCGTCGTCGTCGTCGAAAACGTAACCCAACGGGAGCGCCTAGACCCTGGGTAAAATTACAAGAACCACAAAGGCTGCAGCCAGCAAGGCGATGACACACAGCCCCCCAGCACAAGTCCCCTGTTGTGACCGCAAAGAGCCGCAAAGAACCGCAAAGAACTACCCCACACGGTTCTGAGAGCCAAGTGCAGGAATGCGAGACGATGTCCACACTCGACAATCACTGAGGCGGCACGCCGCTAACTACAAGTAAGGCAAGTAGGAGGATGGCGAGTCGAAGGCAAGTAGGCAAGTAAGAGGCAAGTGGTAGGCAAGTAAGAGTAGGCAAGTAGTAGGCAAGTAGGAGGCAAGAAGGAGTAGGCAAGTAGGAGTAGGCAAGGAGTAGGCAAGTAGAAGGCAATACGTAGGCAAGCAGTAGGCAAGTAGTAGGCAAGCAGTAGGCAATAAGTAGGCAATAAGTAGGCAAGTAGGAGGCAAGTAGTAGGCAAGTAGGAGTAGGCAAGTGGTAGGCAAGTAGTAGGCAAGTAGTAGGCAATAGTTAGGCAAGTAGTAGGCAAGTAGCAGGCAAGTAGGAGGATGGCAAGTAGTACGAAACACACTAATGGCAATGCAAGTCGCTTGCGCTGCCAGGGAGCGTGCCCTATATGGTGACGGATGCTGATGCTTAGTCCACTGTGTGTGCATGTGCATGTGTGTGTGTGTGTGTGCGTGTGTGCGTGTGTGTGTGTGTGTGTGTGTGTTACGAGTATGCATGCGACCCACCCGCAGGTCAGCCATGGCGCCTGCCGTGAAGCTCTTACTGAGGTTTGCCGCGGCCGTGAAGCTCATGCCGAGGGCGCCACCGCTGCCACCGCCGCCTCCTTCTCCGCCGCCCCCCACGCACACGCGCCACACCCGTACCAGCCGGTCGTTGCACCCCGTAGCGACAAAGAGTGTGGAGCCTGATCCGCCAGGTCGGGTCCACAGCGCGACCGTGGTTACGTCACCGCCGTGGCCAGCCAGGACTGCGCATGCAGGGCGGTGGTCCGAGGTCGTTTTGTGGCCGTTTCAACCAGAGTTTGGGGCTTGTTTGGGGCGTGCCTGGGGCGAATTTAGGTCATGGGGGAGAGGTCCCGTTCCTACAAACAGCGTGGAGCCTGATCCGCCGGGGCGGGATCCACAGCGCGACCGTGGTTGCGTCACCGCCGTGGCCAGCCATAACTGCAGGGGCAGATGTAAAGTTCATTTTTTGTGGGTTTGGACACACGCGCCACAGAGGTGGACGAAGCGCACGGGCGCCCCCCTGACCTGGCTGAGACGGAGGCGTGTGTGCGAGCGTTGCGCTCGGCCGCCGCTCCGGGCGGTGACCAGCTGGACGCCATGCTGTTGCGGTGCCCACCTGCCATCGCATGGCTCCACCGGGTCATCATCGCCGTATGGCGGTCGGGGAGAGCCCCGAGGGAATGGAAAACTGCTATTATCACACCGTTATATAAGGGGAAGGGTCCGCGTGACTCCCCTGGTAACTACCGCGGTATAAGCCTTCTCTCTATTGCCGGGAAAGTGTACGCTGCCATACTTCTGCACCGCGTCTCCACGCAGGTTGATGGTCAGTTGCATGAGGCTCAGTGTGGTTTCAGAAAAAGCAGAGGCACTGTTGATGCGATTTTTACTCTGCGCTCGCTGAGCGCGGCACATGCCGAGTACAAACAATGCATGGCTGTGGCATTTGTCGACTATTCTAAAGCTTACGATTGCATAAACCGTGCGGCACTGTGGAGAGTCCTTAGATTATATAGTGTTCATCCGCACATTATTGATCTGTTGGAGGATCTTCACACCAACACGCAGCTGCCGTGCGGCTGGCTGGGAAAATCGGCACGAATTCCCCGTGTCGTCTGGTGTGCGACAGGGGTGCGTCATTGCTCCTGTGTTGTTCAATGTTTTTATTGACCACATAGTGAAAAAGGCGCTAGACATGATGCCAGAGGGGGCTGGCGTGTCAGTCGTGACCCGAGCCGGCGGCTCTGTGTTGTCGTCGTCGGTTGAGCGCATAGTAATGCTGATGTATGCCGACGATTTATGTTTGTTCTCGCATGACCCAGCTCAGTTGGCGCTTATGCTGAAAATCCTTGACAAAGTGTCCTCTAGCTTTGGCATGCAAATCAACGCCGCCAAGACAGAAGTGATGATTTTGCCAGCAGATTTTGTCGCGGATCTGCCCACGTTTGCGCTGACTGGTGGTGAAGTGAAGACCGTCTCTGCATTTAAGTATCTAGGGAGTTGGATAACCCAGAGTGGTGGTGTGGAAAAGGAGATCGGTGTGCGTGTCGGTCGCGCGCTGGGCGTGTTTGCGTCTTTTGATAAGATTTGGGCCAGCAAGAAGATGCAAGTGCAGTCTAAGATGCGGGTTTACAACACTTTCGTGCTGCCCCACTTTCTGTACGGCTGCGAAACATGGGCCCCTACTAAAACACAACTGACTCGATTGGAGGTTGCCCACTCTAACTGCCTTCGTCGCATTCTGGGTGTGCGCCTGGTCGACCGGCACAGATTAACTTATATTCGGCAGGCGTGCGACACTGAGCCAATTGAGAGCCTTGTGGCAAAGCGATCAATGCAGTGGCTAGGCCATGTGATGCGCATGCCGGCTTCTCGCCTTCCTCGTACGACTTTTGACTGCACAATGGATGTGGCTCGGCAGCAAGGCCGGCCTCCAGCCTCCTCCCGACACTATTTTCTTAAGCTACTGATTCAGCAGCTAGGCGAAACTAGTGGCACTCGTTCTGATTGGAAGACTTTTTCGGACACGGCGTTTGAGCGTGCTCAGGATAGGGTCGGGTGGAGAGCCGTGGTGTACGGTCCGGCTGCCCCTCAGGCGCCGGCCCCTCCACCACGGCGGTCAAGTAGATTGGCAAGCGCCACTTGACCCCCTATCCCCTAGAAGCAGTTAGGACCTATTTTGGAGGCGTCGCACAATAGCTCTCCTTTTTGCTCTGGGACTACACGTTGGCAGGCAGCCGGCTGGTGGCTACCGCCCCTCACAAGTAATTGTTAGGGCCAGAACTGGACTTGGGTCTAGGCGGTGGTACTAGGACTAGAGGTAGTCTTTGCTGGAAAGCCGATGTAACTGTAACTGTAACTGTAACTGTTGGACAGAGGCTTTGGGCAGGGGTCTTTTGCTTTTGAAAGTTTTTGGCGGGCACGGAGGAGAGGGCCCGTTGCTGCAAACAGCGCGGAGCCTGATTCATTGGGGCGGGTCCACCGGGCGATGGCGGTCGTAGCCCCGCCGTGGCCAGCCATAACTGCGCATGCGGGGCAGGGGTCCGAGGTCGTGTTGTGGCTGTTTCAAGCAGAATTTGGGGCGTGGTTGGGGCGTGGTTGAAGCGAATTTAGGGCACGGGGGAGAGGTCCCGTTGCCACAAACAGCATGGAGTCTGGTCCTCCGGGTGGGGTCCACAGCGCTATCGTGGTCGCGTCCCCGCCGTGGCCGCCAGGAGTGTGCATGCGGGGCAGGGGTTCGGAATTGCTGTGTGGCTGTACCAACCAGGATTTTGGGCGTGGTTGGGGCGTGTTAAAGGCGATTTTGGTGCACGGGGGAGAGGTCCCATGGGCGGGTCTTCAGGACGATCGCGGTTACGTCCCCGCCGTAGCCAGCCATGACTGCGCATGCGGGGCAGGGGTTCGGGGTCTGTTTTTTTAGCGGTTCACAGGAAATAAATTGAGCATATTTGAGGCGTATGTTGGACCAATTTGGGTCAACAAAAGAGATGGCTCGTCGCGACAAAACAGCGTGGAGCCTGAGCCGTCAGGGCGGGTCCACAGCGCGATCGCGGTTACGTCCCCGCCATGGCCAGCCATAACTGCGGGGGCAGGCGTCCGGGGCTCAGCTTCGTTTCTAGGTTTGGGCCCGCCAGGGATGGCGCCCCCACTACAGATCGCCCCCCCACGAGTACCCCTCCCCCCCGCTATCCCTTTCTCGTAAGGGTTTGTGGTGTCTATACCCAATCTATATTCACAGTCATGCTGCTGAGCTCGTATCAATCGACAACCCAGACATAGGTTCAACGCACCCGCATGGCACGCCCCGCTCCGCGTGTCCCAAACTTTCGCTGCGCGGTCTTTAGAAGCGCACGCGGCGCAGGTAGTAGCCCATGTCCGTGAACCTCCACAACCAATCGACGTGGTTCGTCCCACACATTCCACACACCCCACAAATCCAACACAGCCCGCAGATCGAAGCAGCCCACAGCCCACAGATCGACACAGCGCATAGATTGACACAGCCCACAGATCGACACACGCCCCGCTCCGCGCGTCCCAAACTTTTGCTGTGCGGTCTTTAGCTGCAGCCGCGGCACAGGTAGTAGCCCATGTCCATGAGAATCCACAATCAATAGACATGGTGCGTCCCACACATTCCACACATACCACAGATCCGACACCCACAGCCCCCAAATCCACCAAATCCCACAGACCAACACACCCCACAGATCCAGCGCACCCGCGACGCACGCCCCGCTCCGCGCGTCCCAAACTTTCGCTGTGCGGTCTTTAGATGCGGACGCGGCACGGGCGCCGTCGGGGGAGAGTGCCACGGCGCACACGCCCGAGGTGTGACCAGAGAGTGTGGAACCGCACGACCAGCCGCCGCTGCGGTGTGTGTTTGGGGTGTGTGTGGGGGTGGGGGGCAGGGTGTTGGTACGTGTGTGGGGGTGGTGGATGAGATGGGTTGAGCGGGTGGTGGTGGTGGGACAAATTCCAATGTGGTCCGGTCTGCCTCTGCCTCTTGTCTCTGTCTCTTGTCTTTGCCCCTGCTTCTGCTTCTGCCTCTGCCTCTGCCCCTGCTTCTGCCTCTGCCTCTGCCTCTGCCTCTGCCTCTGCCTCTGCCTCTGCCTCTGCCTCTGCCTCTGCCTATTGCCTCTGCGTCTGTGTCTCTGTGTGTGAGTGTGCACGCAGGCCGCACCTGCTCACATCCTCCTCGGTTGCCCCCGGCGGCGTCGCCTCCCGGAATGCGCCCCCCTTCCTCTCCCCGGTCACAGCCGCGGGCACAGATGCAGACACAGACGCATAGACACAGACACAGAGACAGGCCTGAAATCATGCCCCGGGTTCCTCTGGGCGCGTACGTGTAAAACCTGTAAAACCCAGACACTGGGACACAGACACAGATACAGGCAGAGGCACAGGCGCAGACACAGGCAGGCACAGACATTGACACAGGCACAGGCACAGACACAGGCACAGGCAGGCACAGGCACAGGCACAGGCACAGTTACGGGCACAGACACAGACACAGGCAGAGGCACAGTTACGGGCACACAGACACAGACACACAGACACAGACACAAGAAAAAGGCACAGGAACAGCCCCAGCCCCAAGCACAGGCACAGACCTGCCCACATCCTCCTCTGTCACGCCCGCTGTCGACGCCTCCCGGAATGGAACCCCCTTCCTCTCCCCGGGCGCAGCCGCAGGCACAGACACAGACAGGCACAGACAGGCACAGGCACAGGCACAGGCACACGGACACACAGGCACAGCCACAGACACAGGCACAGGCACAGACCACAGGCACAGGCACAGGCACAGACACAGACACAGACACAGACAGACAGACACAGACACGAGCACAGCCCCAGACACAAACCCAGACCTGCTTGCATCCTCCTCTGTCACCCCCGCTGTCGTCGCCTCCCGGAATGCGACCCCCTTCCTCTCCCCAGGCGCAGTCGCAGCTGCAGACGCAGCAGGAGCGGGGACGCTGTTGTCTGAGGCTGGCCCTGGGTCTTCTTTGTTCCGCCGCCACACACGTACTCTCCCGTCCCACCCGCCGCTCACCTGCACGCGCATGTTGGTTTGGGTTTGGGTTGAGGTTGGGGGGGGGGGGGGAGTAGCAGTGGTGTCATGGATCGAGTACCCAGAGGCTCCGGCCGAGCCGGAAGAGGAGGCCGGGGAGGAGGGCGAGGACGGGGGCGAGGAGGACGAGGAGGAGGAGGGGGATGAGGAGGACGACGAGGAGGAGGGCGAGGGGGGGAGTAGCAGTGGTGTCATTAGCATCCCCGCAGACCCTGCCGCGGGGTCAAACCGGGAAATTTGGCGCGGGAATTTCGCACTATAAAGTGTGAAATTTGACGATTATCACACTTTTCCACGAAAAACGCCTCCTGCGGGGACAGTTCGACATGTTCCCTCCTATGTTGCGGGGGCAAGCAGGATTTTTTTTGTTTCCTTAATGAAACCACTGGTTGGTAGGAACAATACGTTTTTTTTGGCCTTTCCCACTCCAGCTCCAACGAGGAGCGCGGTTTTTTTTGTGCGACTGCGAAGAAAACATATTGGAAGTGGTCGGTTGAGGGTCAAAGGAGTCAACGCTTTGCCCCTTCCCGTCCTACCCGCCGCTCACTTGCGCGTGCGGTTGGGATTTCTCATTGAAAGGTTCAGGGTTCAGAGCCTCGGTCTCAGGGTTGAGGCTGGGTTAAGGCAGGGGGGGTTAGGGTAAAGGCTTTAGAGTTGACATTTTTTATTGCTCCTGTCCCAGCCGCCGGTGAGCTGCGCGTGCGGTTGGGTTTTCTTGTTGAAAGGTTTAGGTTTCAGACTCTTGGTCTTAGGGTTGAGGCTGGGTTGAGGCAGGGGAGGTTAGGGTAAAGGCTTTGGAGTCGACATTTTTTTTGCTCCTGTCCCAGCCGCCGGTGAGCTGCGCATGCGGTTGGGTTTTCTTGTTGAAAGGTTCAGGGTTCAGAGTCTCGGTCTCAGGGTTGAGGCTGGGTTGAGGCAGGGGGGGTGAGGGTAAAGGCTTTAGAGTCGACGTTTCTATTGCTCCTGTCCCAGCCGCCGGTGAGCTGCGCGTGCGGTTGGGTTTTCTTGTTGAAAGGTTAAGGGTTCAGACTCTTGGTCTTAGGCTTGAGGCAGGGTTGCGGGTTAAGGGTGACGGGTTTAGAGTCGACGTTTTTATTGCGGTATTCTTGTTGAAATGTTAAGGGTTCAGAGTCTTGGTCTTACGGTTGAGGCTGGGATGAGGCAGGGTCGCGGGTTAAGGGTGAAGGGCTTGGAGTCGACGTTTTTATTGCTCCTGTCCCAGCCGCCGGTGAGCTGCGCGTGCTGGCTTGGGTTGGGCTCCAGGGATTCAAACCTGGTACGCCAAACTGTGGTCCCTGGGAAGGATTTTAGTAATATGTTTTTTGCCGGCTCCAGCAACTTTGACCGCTCATACCAGGCACAATACACAGCGGGTATTCATGCAACGCATGCCGTTGGGCTGCTCTCGGCAAGAGCTTTCCAACGCACCGCTCTACGCCCTCTCCCACTAAGTGTGGGGTGGTTTTCTGGGGAATGGGAAATCCGGCTCGGAGCGGTATACGGCTCGCAGGGGAGTTACTGACGCCAAACCCCAAACAGTAAATAGTGTTTTGGGTCCAGGGTTCAGGGTTTGGAACCAGTGGTGCCATTACGGGAACCAAGAATGTCCTGTTTGCCCCCACAACACAGGAGGGAACATGCCGAATCGCCCCCCGCAGGACACGTTTTTTTGCGGGCAAGTGTGGAAATGGTCAAATTTCACACTTTTCGGAGCGAAATTCCCGCGATTCGCCCCTCAGTTCCCCCCTAGATCTCCCGGTTTGGGGGCTGCGGGGGCACTAATGACACCACTGCTTGGAATCGTCCCAGCCGCCGGTCACCTGCGAGCGTCGGTTTGGGTTTGAGATGAAACACCCAAACACACACACACACGCACGCACACCCTCGTCATCACACGCACACGCCCCCCCCACACACTCGCCATCAAGCATCCATCAACCGGCAGCCGTATGCCAGCAGACGTGTGACGCACACACACACACACACACACACACACGCACCATCGCGGGCCCATCAACCGACAGCCGTATGCCCGTCACCGCAGAAGTGCACACGCACACGCACATGCACACACACACAAACACACACACACACACACGCACCATCACGCATCCATCAACTGACAGTCGCACGCCAGTCACCGCGGACGTGTGCGCACCAGCCAGCACTGCAGTGCAGCTCCCACCACCACCGCCGCCGCCCCTGCCGGCGCCCGCCGCGCTCCTGCTGCTGCTGCCGCTGCCGCCATCGCCGCGGGTCGCAAGAAGCTCCGCAGGGTCGATCGCCCAAACGCGCACGGACCCATCAGCACATCTGGGGCGCGCACAGGGAGGGTTTGTGGCTTAGGCTGTGTGTACCTATGCTTACTAAAAGGTGTTTTTACCATCAACCCCAAACCTGCCTTTCACACAAAACCCATAAACCCAGCCAAGAGGCGTTGGGCCCGCGCGGATGACGGCAGCAGGACAACTCCTGGAACTCGTCGTCGGGAGCATCACACAACGGGAGCGCCTAGACCTGGCCTAGACCCGTAAAAAAACACAAGGCCCAGAAAAGGCTACAGCCAGCAAGGCGCACACCAACCCCCCAGCGCGGTCCCCCGTTGTGACGAACCGCAAAAAATACCCCACACGGTTCTGAGAGCCAAGAGCGAAGTGTGTGCTTACCCGCTCACAAGTGTGGACCCGGCCCCACACACGTCCACACTGTTCACGTCGTCAGTGTGGCCGGGAAGTGTGACGAGCTCCACACCACTCGAGGCGTCCCTCACCCGGATACACCTGCATGGTGTGGACACACTTGTGTGTTTGTGTTTGTGTTTGTGTGGTTGTGTGGGTGTGGGTGTGGGGGGGCGTGCACGCTAGAGTGCTAAGGTGTGAGGATCCTAAGCCCTGTGTGTGTGTGTGTGTGCGTGTGTGCATGTGCGTGTGCGTGTGTATGTGTGTATGTGTGTGTGCGTGTGTGCAGTGCACGTGCGTGTGCGTGTGTGTGCAGAGCGCGTGCATTCGTGCGTCCAACATCCTGCCCAAATTACAAAGCGCTGATGCAGAAAGCGCACCTGACCTTTCCGCTGCTGACCACCATGGTGCCGAGCGGGGCGGTTTAAGTCAATCGGTTTTATACTTAATGAAAATAAATTCTTGAAATCTTCCCAATTAATCTGCCCGAATTACGAGGCGCTGACGCAGACATCGCACCTGTCCTTTCCGCTGCTGACCACCATGGTGCCGAGTGGGGCGGTGTAAGTCACTGTGGTTTCAACCAAATGCAGTTACAGTTACAGTTACATCGGCTTTCCAGCAAAGACTACCTCTAGTCCTAGTACCACCGCCTAGACCCAAGTTCAGTTCTGGCCCTAACAATTACTTGTGAGGGGCGGTAGCCACCAGCCGGCTGCCTGCCAACGTGTAGTCCCAGAGCAAAAAGGAGAGCTATTGTGCGACGCCTCCAAAATAGGTCCTAACTGCTTCTAGGGGATAGGGGGTCAAGTGGCGCTTGCCAATCTACTTGACCGCCGTGGTGGAGGGGCCGGCGCCTGAGGGGCAGCCGGACCGTACACCACGGCTCTCCACCCGACCCTATCCTGAGCACGCTCAAACGCCGTGTCCGAAAAAGTCTTCCAATCAGAACGAGTGCCACTAGTTTCGCCTAGCTGCTGAATCAGTAGCTTAAGAAAATAGTGTCGGGAGGAGGCTGGAGGCCGGCCTTGCTGCCGAGCCACATCCATTGTGCAGTCAAAAGTCGTACGAGGAAGACGAGAAGCCGGCATGCGCATCACATGGCCTAGCCACTGCATTGATCGCTTTGCCACAAGGCTCTCAATTGGCTCAGTGTCGCACGCCTTCCGAATATAAGTTAATCTGTGCCGGTCGACCAGGCGCACACCCAGAATGCGACAAAGGCAGTTAGAGTGGGCAACCTCCAATCGAGTCAGTTGTGTTTTAGTAGGGGCCCATGTTTCGCAGCAGTACAGAAAGTGGGGCAGCACGAAAGTGTTGTAAACCCGCATCTTAGACTGCACTTGCATCTTCTTGCTGGCCCAAATCTTATCAAAAGACGCAAACACGCCCAGCGCGCGACCGACACGCACACCGATCTCCTTTTCTACACCACCACTCTGGGTTATCCAACTCCCTAGATATTTAAAAGCAGAGACGGTCTTCACTTCACCACCAGTCAGCGCAAACGTGGGCAGATCCGCATCAAAATCTGCTGGCAAAATCATCACTTCTGTCTTGTCAAATGCATTTGAATTCAATCCAAATGCAATTCAATTCAATTCATGACATGAACTGTTGCAGACGGCACACCTGTCCTTTCCGCCGCTGATGACCATGGTGCCGAGCGGGGCGGACGACGGTCGGCCGCAGCAGCTGCATCGGCACGGCACGGCGCTGCATGGCACTCGACACGCACGGCACAGCACGACACCAGGCTCCCTATTATGGAGCGGCACCGCACTACACACACCTGTCTTTTCCGCCGCTGACAACCATGGTGCCGAGCGGGGCGGGCGGGCGACGGGCGGCCGCAGCAGCGGCGTCGGCATCCAAAAGCGCACAACCGCGAACGCACTGCGTGGGAGTTTGGGAGGCAGAGTGGGAGCATGGTTCAGACATTTCTTCGGTAAGCAGGGGCGGTGCCGGTGCGGGGCGGAGCGGGGCGAGGTGAGGGGGTCGGGGTGGGGGGCGGATGCAGCAGCGGCGTCGACATCTAATTATTATAATAAGGCACAGCCGCGCGCACACTGCGCGGCAGTGCGAGGGCAGCATGTGACCTACTTCACAGCCTGTTGCACGGCCATGTTGGCGCATAGAGCGCGTGTGTGGGTGCGGGGCGGAGCTGTGGGCGTGCGGGCGGGAGGAGTGCGGCCGCAGCAGCGGTGGCGGCACCCAAAACGAGCACAACCGGGTCGGCACTGCGTGGGAGTTTGGGGTCAGGGTGGGAGCATGGTTCAGGAGGTTTCTCGGTGAGCAGGGGCGGGTGCGGATGCGGGGCAGCAGAAGGGGGGCGGGGGGGAGGGGCGACAGGCGGCCGCAGCGGCGTCGGCATCTAGTAAAGCACAGCCGCGAACGCACTGTGCGGGAGTTTGGGTGGCAGGGTGGGAGCATGGTTCAGACAGCTCCTTTCCTCGGTAAGCAGGGGCGGGGCGGATGCGGGGTGCGGGCTGGTTGTTGGACAGAGGTGGGTAAATTGAACCAACTTCAACGTCAGTTGCTAACCTCAGTTGCTAACCTCAGTTGTAAGGTCTAACTCAGAGGCGGGTAACTTGAATCAACCTGAACCTTTCCTGAACCTCCTTGCTTTTGAACCACCAACCACGCAATCGCTCGCATGCACCTGCGAAAACATTCAAACCCTAAAACCTTACAACCAACAGCGCCGTGAAGCGCGCCTGCTGGTCGTGCGCGGCAGCTGCCAGGCAGCTGCCACCACTGGCACCGCCCACTTGAACCCCACAGCGACTTCGAGTTCAAGATTCAAATACGACCAATAAATCAGTTGCACCTGGTCTGCGAGCGCCGCAAAGTGTTTGCCTTGGTCGCGCGCGGCAGCTGCCAGGCAGCCAGGCATCCAGGCAGCCGCCAGCAGTAGCACCGCCCCTTGACCCCACGACAACTTGGAGTTGGTGGGGTTACTCAAATTCAAACAAAATCAGTAAATCAGTCACATCTGCGCCGCAAGCGCAGCGAAGCGCGCCTCCTGGTCGTGCGTGGCTGCCACGCAGCCAGGCAGCCAGGCAGCTACCAGGCAGCCAGCCATTCCGTCATCATCAATACGGATCCAAACACTCGACGAATCAATCGAATCAGCCGCACCAGAGCCACCAACGCTGCGAAGCGCGCCGCCTCGAAGCGCGTCGCTCGCGGCAGCTGCCACGCAGCTTCCACCAGCTTCCTGTTGCTGCCACGAGCGCTTGCGCTGGCATTCTCGGTGGTGGGAAGCCCATCGCGTTCGCCTGCCGGGCAGTGTGTGCATGTGTGAGTGTGCGCGTGTGTGTGTGTGTGCGTGTGTGCGCATGTAGCGACCCATCTCTCTCCCATCTCGTAATTTTTCTCTCATTCTCTCCACCACCCTCTCTCTCTTTCTCTCTCTCTTTGTTTTTTCAACCTCTCTCTTTATCTTTCCACACATATTTTTCTCTCTTTCCCTCTCTCTCTCTCCCTCCCTCTCTTTCTCTCTCCCTCTCTCTCTCTCTCTCTCTCTCTCTCAGTATCTGCTCTCTCTCAGTATCTGCTCTCCCTCTCTCTCTCTCTCCCTGTCTGTGATTGCATGCAGGTATGTCACACCCCATGCAAACAACTACCTGCGAGACGCGCGAGGTGCCGCCCACACAGATCCCCACCGCCCGCCGCCGCACCCGCGCCCCCATGCGCTGCTGCTGCTGCCGCTGCTGCCGCTGCTGCTCTGCCGCTGCTGCCGCCGCCGCTGGCGTGCTGATCCTGCCGCCGCCCTGCAGCTCCTGCTGCTGCTCCCACGCCGTTTCCACCGTCACCGCCGCCGGCCACAGCCGCCAGCGCTGCCGCCACATGCCTCGCGTGCCGCGACAG
>VFSX01000204.1:0-57500 GCA_016618255.1 Chlamydomonas sp. UWO 241 | reverse complement strand
TTTGCATGGCACGAGAGCTGTGCTTGGTCGATTTGGACATGAAGCGGTGGGCAGACAGGTTACAGTTCTGGCTATCCGATGGTGGTCTTAGATTTTTCAAATTCGAATCCAGGCGGTTACAATGGGCGCCAAAAGTTCATGTTTTGGGGCAAATCTGGATTTTGTGCTCAATACGTGCTCATAGGCCACGTGCGGATGCAGGTGCAGTACGCACCTCGAAGTGGGCACGGGAGCGGCCGCGTGCAGCGGCACAACGGCAGCCCCGGCCGACAACGCTCTTACCACAAGCTCTTACGCTTACCACACGTGATGGGTGTCAAGCTAGACCCGCTGTGGTGTCTAGATAAATGGGCCACGTGCAGATGCATGTGCAGCGCGCACCTGGGGGTGGCCACAAGGGTGGCCTCGCGAAGCGGCACAACAGCAGCCCCGACAGCACTCATACCACACGCTCGTACTCCTACCACCTTTTATGGATGTCTAGATACCTGTTGTGCGAATCTAGATACATACGCCACGTGCAGATGTAGGCGCAGTACGCACCTGGGGGTGGCCACGGGGGCGGCCGCGCGAAGCGTCACGACAGCAGCCCCGACAGCACTCTTGTCACACGCTCGTACTCTTACCACACGTTATGGGTGGCTAGCTAGACACGTTAAGGGTGTCTAGATACATAGGGCACGTGCAGATGCAAGTGCAGTGCGCACCTGGGGGTGGCCGCGTAGGCGGCCGTGAGCAGCGGCACGACACCAGCTCCGGCAGACAGCGCTCTCACCACCCAGTGTGTGTGTCTAGATAACCGTTGTGCGTGTCTTGGTGCATTCATTGGCCAGGTGGTGAAGATGCAGGTGCAGTGCACACCTGGGGGTGGCCACGCGCCGGCCGCGCGCAGCGGCACGACGGCAGCTCCGGCCGACAGCGCCGCCGCGGCCTCCCTTGCCAGAGCTTGCCGCAGCGTTGCCGCGCCGCCTGCCACCCCAGCTCCGCCTCCCCCGCTGTCAGCAGCAGCAGGCGCAGCGGCAGCAGCAGCAGCAGCAGCGGCAGCAGCAGCGGCAGCAGCAGGCGCAGCAGCAGCGGTGCCGTCCGCAGCAGCAGCAGCAGCCCCGCTAGCGGCAACAGCAGCAGCAGCAGCAGCAGCACCGGGTGCGGTTGTGGCACCGCCGAGCGCGTCGCCCGCCACCAGCGGCACCAGCGCGCCAGTATATGGTGGCACAGGCGAGCCGTCGCTGGCGTCGGCTGCGTCGCTGACAGATACCTGTGTGTGTTGGTGGTGGTGGTGTGTGTGGGGGGGGGGGCAGACATGTGTGCATGTGCGTGTGTGTGTGTGTGCGTGTGTGAGCGTGTGTGTGACACTGTGTGTGTGTGTCAGGGTGTGTGTTTGTGTTGGTGTGTGTGTGTGTGTGTGTGTGTGTGTGTGTGCATGTGGGTGGGTGGGTGGGTGTGCATGCATGCTCGCATGGCGCAACAACACCCATGCAACACTCACCGTGTAGCCCACGGCCTCCAAGAATGAGCAGGAGCGCGCCAGAAGATCAGCTTGCCCTGCGGGCTCTGGCTGGCCTGGCCCTCGGGTGAAACAACGAAAGTGTACATCCACTGTAAGGGGTGCTTGCTGCTCTTGCCGCAGCGACGTCTCGGGTCGGGGGGGAGACAACTGGCGTTCTACCACCACAGGCGGTGGTGGTACAGGCTCGGGGGCGGGGGCGGGGGCGGGTGGTGGTTTTGAACTGCCACCTCCCATTTGATCACAACAGTTCTGGAAAGTCAAGTGCGGTCTCTTTCTTATTATACTAGAGCTGATACTACAGTAGTGCGCATTGCGGAACAATAACACGAGCGTTTCGTTGTCGGTTTCGTTGTCACTCTCTGAGGAATGTTTCCCCTCAGAGTGACTCCTCCCACAGCAATAATTGCAGCGTGAAGGCCAGATGTGGTGCTGCTTCACTGCATCGCGTGACAACCCTGGGCCTGCGCATGGCGTCACAACGTTTGTAGACACGCCAATTGTGGCACCCTCGCCAGTAGTTGATGCCCCACAGACGCACCATGCACCGGCTGCATCATCACAGGAGGCATCCTGGGTTCAGGTGCTGAGTGGAGAGGTGCTGAGCCCCCCCAGTGGGGACTGCTTTCTTGCGCTGCAGGCCTCCTGCGACGCCCTCCATGCGTCCACGGGAGCATCATACGTACGGTGAGTGTATATGATGTGCATGTGCAGATCCGAGGCTGTGTGTCGCGAGGACTGGGGGGGGGGGTACAGAGCGGTTGGCGCAGCCAAATGACATCCGCTGCTGCATCAACGCAGCCTGCACCTCATCTCGTCGAGCCGGCGCCACGCGCGAGTGTTCGCAAGTACAAGCGGATGGCCTGCTCAGCACAGCTCAGGTGGCCTGACCACCTTTGAGCACCTACCAGACATGCTGCAAGACATGGTGCATCGACCGACCCACAACGTCGTTAATAAGGTGGGCACCGTGCCTCCAGGCATAGGCCCTGCATGGCTGCCTCTCCCCCATGCATGCACGGGGAGATGGGAAGCGAGACTCTAGCAGCACGTCCAACGTGTGCATGTGGACACGCGTGTCCACATGCACGCGCCATGCGCCCACTCAGCCGCACACCCCACCATCTGGCCATCCGCAAACGTGAACACAGGCTGGAAGCTGCAGTGGCGACACCAGCGCGTCTCCCGAAGACCCGCTGCGCTCGAGCTGTGGCGGCGGCAGTAAGCGCGTTGACCACTTGCCACTCCTCGTGGGCGGAGCCGTGGTGGGATCCCTGATGGTTGCGCGGCCGGCGGCAGCTGCAGATGGTGCGATCCATGGGGGCGCTGCTGGGGACCTGGGGGCGGGGGCGCGTGCGTGTGTGCGCGTGCGTGCGGGTGCGTGCGTGCGGAGAAGACGGGGCCAGGGACCCTCTCTGCCGCGTCGTTGTTCGCCCAAACTGACTCGACTGAGGATTCATTGGGTTCCTGAGTGGTACGACGGTGCACCACACCGGTTGGCGGGTGGCCAGCGGGGGCGTTTCTCGAAACTGACTACTTGTCAGTTATGTCCTTAGCGGCCCCGCAGCCCCCGCAGCCCCGTGCTGCGGGGGCAAAACGGGAAATGGGGGGGGAAACTGCAGGGGCAAATCGTGGGATTTTGTTCCCAAAAGTGTGAAAATCGGAAGTTGTCACACTTTTCCGCAGAAAATCGTCTCTCGCGAGGCAACTTTCGGCATATTCCCCCCATTGTTGCGGGGTCAAACATGACTTTCTCCGTTTCCTTGAGGACACCACTGACTGTTGGTCCTGCGGCTGGTGCTGCTGCGGGCGCAGGCGAAGCCACGCCGCTGCCCCAGTCCCTGGAAAGCGTGGCGGAGGGCATGGCGCGCTACGTCGTGGAGTCGCGTGCGATCCGTGCGGTCGACCTGATTGAGGCGCTGTCGGAAGGTGGGAGGGAGCCGCAGGGAGACAGGGGGGGGCGGGCCTGTGTGTGTGTGTGTGCTTGTGTGTGTGTGTGTGTGTGTGTGTGTGCATGTGTGTGTGTGCGTGTGTGTGTGTGCCCCCTCCCCTCCTCCCCCGCCGTTGATGCCTCCACCCTCACGGGGCGAGGTGGAGACCGCGATCAAAACCCTCAAAAACTCCGCCCCCGGTTACGACAACATCACCGCCCCGCTCATCAAGCACGGCGGTGACATTGTCACCGGAGCCCTCCACCGTCTCATCATCTCGTGTTGGGACACCAGAACCATCCCTACCGCGTGGAAGCAGGCGGACATCTGCCCCCTCTACAAGGGCGCATCATCCGGCCCGACCACAGCCGTCAAATCCTACCGCGGCATCTCCCTCCTTCCCGTCCCGGGCAAAGTCTACACCCACGTCCTCCTCACCCGCCTCGGACGACACCTGGATGACTACCTCTCCACCTACCAATTCGGCTTCCGGCCCGGCCGAGGCACCACCGCCCCCATCTTTACCCTACGCCGCCTCCAAGAGGAGTCTCACCGCGCCCAAGCCCCTCTTCACGTGGCTTACGTCGACCTCTCCAAGGCTTTTGACCGAGTCAACCACACCGCCCTCTGGCACACCCTCCTCCGTCGAGGCGTACACCCCGACCTCCTCTCCCGCCTCGAGAGCCTCTACTCTGGTGCCACCGCCAGAGCCCGTGTAGGCGGCGCCTACTCTGCCTCCTTTCCCCTCGAAGCTGGAGTCAAGCAAGGCTGCCCCCTCTCCCCCCTCCTCTTCAACATCTTCATCGACACCGTCATCCGATCCCTGATAGCCCAGCTCCCCAACGCAGGCATCCAAATCGGCTACGTGGTGAACGGCACTCTCCACACACCCCTCCCACGCCACGGTTTCGACTCTACCCTACTCCCCCTCCTCCTCTACGCGGACGACATAGCTCTGATGGCACTCGACATCGATGCCCTCAAAGACATGCTCGCCCGCCTCGACCAGATCTGCTCCGACCTCGCACTCGAGATCAACTACGCCAAGACCATGCACCAAACCCTGGGTCACTCGTCTGCCCACACCGACACCCCAGCACCGATCTCCATCCCTTCCACTTCCTCATCTAACCCCCACCTCGTCCACCCCACAGACAAGTTCAAATACCTCGGCAGTATTTATTCCACACCCGCAGCCCCCTCCCCCTCCGATGCACACCCTGTCTCCCACTCAGACGCCGGGATACTCGATGCCGAGATCTCACGCCGCATTGGCTCTGCCTGGTTTGCCTACAAACGCCTTACCCTACGGTTCTGGGACGCCCCCCCTGAAGTCATCTCTGACTCTACTAAGATCCGTCTGTACAATGCCTATGTTGTTTCCGCACTCCTTTATGGATGCCAAGCATGGATACTGAACAAAGCCCACATCCACCGCCTCGAGGTTACTCACAACCGATTCCTACGCCGCCTTAAGCGGATCCCCCACAACCTTTCCCCTTCCTCCCCTCACACCTCCACCATCGAGATGCACGCCAAGGACCCACCCACAGCGCCCATCATCGACACCATCAACAAACACCGAGCTGCGTTCATCGGTCCCCTCATCCGCCACCTCCCCCCCTCTCCATCTCCTCAGCCCCTCCACCCTCCCCACCCCAGCCCCGCCATCTTCCCCTCCCCTCCCCCTCCCCAGCCCCTTCACCCTCCACACCCCATCTTCCCAGCCACCGCCGCACTTTTCATGTGCCGTCGACCGGACGCGGATGGCCTCCACGCGGGAGGGGCCATCACGTCGTACCGGCAAAATGCAGGTGACATTTTCACATCCCAACGGTTTCGAGACGCCGTCAAGAATCGCTTTGACCAGTTCAAACCAGAGCGAGCCAAGTACGCCGCGTACCCAGAGCTCACGCGCATCCTCGACAACCGAGTCCCACCCGGATGGCTCACCCTAGCGAGATTTCCACAGCTGTGGGAGTCCATATGCGGCGATCTGATTAAGGCGGGATAGAGGTTGCGACCACCACACAGCCTCAGAGAGAGTGAGAGTGATCACAGTCAGTTTAGTCAGCGTACAACACAGCGTACTTAGATGCAGTGCCTCAGAGGCAGCCCCCCCGCAGCAGAGTGGCATTATATCCCCTCATAGCGACGAGTGGTCTCCCGCTATTGACAGACGCCCTTTCGCCGACCTCTGGAACGATATCGTCGTTATCTTTGTAACGATCTGGAATGGAATGGAATGTGTGTGTGCGTGTGCGTGTGTGTGTGGGGGGGCTTAGCTTGGAGGTGGGAAGCGTGAGGCGTGGGGGACTTTGGGGGTATTTAGACATGAGGCGCGGGGGATTTGGGTAGGCGACGCACGGCGGGTGCCACTGCGCACCACCAGCCACGCAACAACACCCGACGCTGCCAAACGTGCGCAGCGCCCGACGTGCCCTCGCTGGCCTGGTCCGCCCTGACTGAGCTCGGGGCGCTGTTCCAAGGCTGCCACGCGGGGTCGACGGAGGTTCGCCTGGTGCTGGCGCACAAAGGTGCGAGATCAGTCATTTTGTTTTGGGCTCCTGGGAGCCATTGGAAGCCATTTAGCTACTGATGATCCCATCAAATAGAGCTCAAACAACCAAGTTGCTTGATGGTCTGACAATCCCATCAGATATATCTCGTCAAGCGCTAGAAAATGACCTATATTTGATGGTCAATGGTCGACGCTAAGGCAGCGGTCAAGGCGGTCAACGGGACGTTGGTCCGCGGCCGGCTCCCAGAAAATAACAAAAACACTGAAAACAAAATCACTGTATGAGATGGGTTGGGCCGGGCACAGACACGTGTACAAACGCACACATGCACACGCACACACACACGCAGAGAGCAGGAGAAATACGTTGGGGTTCCCACCGCTCGGGCAACCTAGACAAGGGATCTTGCCAGTGCTAAAGCACCGCCCGGCAATCGTCAACACGCACACACACACGCACACACACACACGCATTGTCACACACACATCGTCAACACACACACATGCACACACACATGCACACACACATGCACAACCAACCAAGCGTTACATGAGGCCGTCTGCATGCTCCGGCAATGCCTGTACAACGAACAGCAACACACCCGGCAATTGTTACAAGGTCTGACCCGTGCACACACACACACACGCACGCACGCACACACGCACACACGCAGACCACTCCACGTGCCTCAACGTGTCGCGGTCCGTGCCGGCGCCGCTCGCAGAGGAGTTGCAGCTCCGGCCGCACATGGGCGCCTCGCACAGTCCAGGCTTCGCAACCGCTTCGCATCGCGCCTTCACCGATGCATCCACGCCTGTGTCCTCGTCAGGTGTGGACCAGGGGTTTCCTTGGGGGCTGCCAGGCTGTCGGTTTTCCTAGATAGGGCCCTTACGAGTCTCCGGGTTTGTTCATCTGGCAGAGCTCCCCGCGCTCTCTAGGCTCCGTGGGCCGCAGCCCCTCCGCTTCTTCTCCGGCTGTTCCGACCTCCTCCCTCGCTCCCCATCGGCAAACCGCCCTTTGGGCGGCCTCCTCTTCAGAACCTGATCGGCTAGGAATCCCTGGTGCGGACATACATCCGCCTGGCATAGGCATCCATTCGTTGTACGGCGTTTGCATGCGGATTGTAGGGCCCTTTTATGACTGATCAATCGCCTCTGCTGCTGGTGTATTCATCACTGATCAATCGCCTCTGCTGCCGCTACGGTGGAGGTCTAGGGGGCACGACCCAGTGGGCCTGTGATCCCCGGCCGTGCCACCACGGGGAGAAAGTCAGATCTGGGGGCCGAGTGCCCTGTCTAGGTCCAGCCCCGACCCACTAGCCCCTCGCCACCAGTTGCCAGCCACGCGCTTGTGGTGCTCGGGCGCTTTACGCCGAGCAAGGACAAATACGCTGCCTGGAGGAGGCACTCTGTTTGAGTGTCAACACACGGCTGTAAAATCCGCCATCATCATCATCATCATCATCATGTGATGTGCTCGTATGCACGTGCGGGGCTGGAGCACACGGCACAGCATGTGCTTGCCTACGCCGAGCAAGGTCGAGCACGCTGCCTGTTGAGTGCGTCACACACGACTGTAAAATCCGACACCACCATCGCATACGCACTCACGCAAGCACGCGTGCGCACACAGGTGCATCACAAAACGCGGGCCAGCTGCCGTCGGACGCACGCGGCCAGCTGCAGGGCGCCCTCGGCCAGCCAGCAGGTGCAGGTGGCACAGGCACGCACGAACAAACGGCAGACAGCGAGGGTCGGCTACAACAAAACGAGCGCTTCCAGCTGCAGCTGGGACGGACACAGGCGGCAGACGCGCACGCGGGAGCGCCACGCGATGCGGGTGGACTGCAGCCAGACGCACGGACCCTGATAGAGCTGTCGTTCGGGACGCCAGGTGGGACATGCGTGTGTGATGGTGTGCGTGTAGGTGGTTGCATAGGTGTGTGCCAGATGTGAGACTCTCTCTCTCTCTCTCTCCCTCTCTCTCCCTCTCTCTCTCTCTCTCTCTCTCTGTGTGTGTGTGCCAGATGTCAGTCTCTCTCTCCCTCTCCCAGATGTGGGAGGAGGAGGTCCAGGTGCACGCGGGCCTTGGTGCCTGGCACATCTCTCTCTCTCTCCTAGGCACGCGATGACAGCTTGAGCCAGCCAACATGAAACCACGACTGAGAACCCGAAACCTCCCTTGATCCATAGCTAGCTGGCGCTT
Source organism: Chlamydomonas sp. UWO 241 (assembly GCA_016618255.1). Lineage (NCBI taxonomy): Eukaryota > Viridiplantae > Chlorophyta > Chlorophyceae > Chlamydomonadales > Chlamydomonadaceae > Chlamydomonas > Chlamydomonas priscui. Next base: position 49,338 of record VFSX01000204.1, on the reverse strand, counting down.
GTGTAGTGGCGGGGGGGGGCGGCGGGGGGGGGGGGAGGAGGAGGGCAACTTCCTTTGTTTTGTTTGTTCCCCTGGTAGGTTGACGCACTTCGTGGCCTTGCGGGCTCTCTCTGTGGAGCTCCCCTAGACATGTAGGCCTTAACTCACGCATCAGGGTCCTCCGTACGGGGCGCGTACGTGTAAATTCTGTTGAACCTCTCACCCACGCGCGCATGCTCCCCGCTCATGCGCACGCGTGCAGGCGAGACATGCAGCCCCACCGCCAGCGCCATGTCTGCCAACGACGCGTCACGCACATCCGTCGTGAGGCAGCTCGATGAGATCGAGGTATGGGGCTCGGTGTGTGTATGAACCCTCGGGCAGAGGCCCTCCCCCCCTTCACCACCACCACCACCACCCCGCACACTCCCCGCACAAACTTCCCTCCCCCGTTTGAACCCCCAACTCGTCCGCATGCCAACGCCACTTCCCCCCTGTTGAATGTTGCAGTCAGGGACGCCTCTAGAGGCGTATAAGCAGTGCTCGGCGCGTAGGGCCCGAGCATCTTACTAAGATGGCTGGCTACTGGCGGTAGGGAACCCTCACTCTGCAAAGAGTGTGGGTGCACCCCCAGGTCCCTTCCCTACCACAGCCCCATCGTCTGATCCGCGCAAGTGAATGCGGTCATCAACTCTGAGGCGGTCGGGGTTGCGCCCCAGGCGGTGGTGGGCACCGAAGGCGGTCGGGGTGGCGCCCGGGGCGGTCAGGGTGCGTCTGAGGCAACGCCAGAGGCGGTCGGCGCGCCTTAGGCGCCGCCTGATCCGCGCAAGAAAATGCGCCGCCGGAGGCGCCACCTCAGGCGTTGGGAGTGTGGTAGGGCTTACTTTCCCCCACCTCACCCACCGCAGGTGAAGTTTGAGGGGCAAGGTCCGTCGCACCCGGCCTCGCCTCCCGGGCTCCCGGCACTCATTGCGGTGACCCCGTGCGGTGGCGCGCGCGAGGGGGCGTTGTTGGCGCCGGCGCATCAACAGCAGAAGCACCAACAGGGGGGCGTCGCAGGCGCGCTGCCGGAGCTCTTGCTCCACGCTTGCGCCTCGTGCGAGGTGGGTATGGGTTGCGACGAATAGCAGAGGAATGGCACTGCAGCCGAAGGAGAAGGAAAGAACGTGTGGCTGTGTGTGTGTATGTGTGTGTGGCGTTGAGGTGCTCCAAGCGCGTGCGTACATACACTCGCGCGTATGCTCACTCTGTGAGCCACGCACACACGCTCACCCACTTGCCCCTCCACACACCCTCCACACACACCAGGATGATCAGATTGCGGCCGTGCAGATGCCACTCGCGGGCACGCTCGCGCGCCACGCAATGGCTCAGGGCGGGCTCGTTTTATTTTCCGACGTGATGGCCGCGCTACGAAAGTGAGTGCACACACACACACACACACACAGACAGACTGACACACGCAAACAGATTGCCCGTCAGCCGCACATGCGCACGCACCCGTTGCATGCCACGCCCCTCCCTCACATGACCCCCCCCTCCCAACTCGCCCACGCCCACGCATACACGTACGCGCACACCCTTCACTCAGGTACGGCCAACCGTGGAGCGACACGTTCATGGAAGATGTGCTCATCAAGAAGCCCGTGTGGGTGAGTGCCTTTATTCGGCTCCATGGATATCCTCTAGGACTAACACATATGGCTGGTTACCCGTGACTGAACAAGCTTACGATCCAAGGGTCCTCGACTCATGAAGCGTTTTCCGGGGATCGCTTTACACAGGCACAAGCAAGAGCCGTTGTCTAGCTAGGTTGCCCGTGCGGTGGGGACTATAACGAATGTCTCTCTCTCTTTGTTCGGCTGCTTGTGTGCCCACCCACCCCACCCACCCCACCCACGCACGCTCCAACCCAGAACACGTGTTGTGCTCGCTCTGCGTCCTGTCATGCGCTATATGCATCCTCACACACCGCGACCACGAAGGTTGCGCTCGTACCCCTGTTCGTCACTGGCACTCCTGTCGGCATCCTCATGTTCCTCGGCGACGAGCCGCTGCGACGCAGCTCACCACCTCGCCACCCTGCGTCCAGCAGCGGCACCGGTGCAAGCGCTGCAGCGCACGGCTCTGCGCATCCCACGCCAGGACCTACGGCTGGCAAGGGCGACGATGCTGACGGACCGCTGCCTCGCCACCCCGCGTCCCCCAGCGGCGCAAGCGCAGCAGCGCACGGCTCTGCGCAGCCCACGCCGGGACCCGGCGAGGAGGACGATGGCGATGATGGCCTGCTGCCTCGCGCCGCAATGCTGCCGGTCGTTGCGGCGTTTGAAGCCCGGCTGGCACAGGTGTGCAAACCCTCCCCCCCCCCACACACACACCCTCCCAACCCCCTCCCCCCTGCTCCCCCCTCCTCTCTCCTCGCTCCCTTCCCCCAAAGAAAGCACCAGCACATGTGGCTTACACGCCTTCCGCACCCCCACCGTTCCCCCCACTCTCAGCTGCTCCTCGAGCCACCGGTCTCTTCCGCGCTCAACCGGGCCGTGATCGAGTTGGGTGTGGGCGGCGCCGCCTCGGCTGGCTCCGGCGCCATCGCGCAGCACATCGACGACTCAACCGCCGCGCATGGAGGCGCCTGCCCTACCGCTGCCTCATGCTCCAGCCCTACCTCTGCGGCTGCTGCTGCCGCCTACCCCCACCTCCTCGTCATGGATGTGTTTCTCGACGCTGCTGGCGCGAGTGAGGTGCCCCGCCGTGCAGCCACGTGCGGCACCGCCGCCGCCGACACCGCGCGTCTGTCGCAACACGAGCTCCAGGGGTTCGGAGAGGCGTACTTGCGGAGTAGCGCTTGCGAGCTACCGCAGCTCGCGTGCGCGCACATTCACGTGTCGCTTCCGCTGCCCGCTACCCCCAGCGGCGACGGGTTGCGGGTGGTACACACGACGTCGACGTCGTTGTGCGCGCCCACGCACAGGTGCGCAACCGCAACTCCCCCTGAGTAGCTGAGTAACACCTGTACCGCCTTGTGCAAGTGCCACAGTTCCTGAAGATATATAGTTGCATTAAGAGATGTTAGGCCGGCTCCTGAGTCTGTTATTGGAGTTGCAGCGAGTGTTGCAACCGTTGTGGTGCCCGTCAGAGTGGGACCTGCACTTAACACATCCCCTCATGAACCTGTTTAAGTTGTTGTGCCTGTGCCACCTTGTGTCACTCCTACCCACCCCTGCTCCAATCTGCGCACTTCTCTTGACAGAGATTCCATGCACGCACACGTGGGAGCCCACCCGCCAGGCTCGCCGCCACCCCCGCCGCACACCTCTCTCACGTCCTGTTACATTCTCCGCCCACCCGCAGTCTCATGCGCGTCTACCAAGCCACAATCAAGCGGCACGTGCCGTCACTGTGCTTGAATCAGCTTGAGACGCTGCACCGGCCCCAGGTGGAGGAGATCGAGGTGGTCGCGACGGTGAGCCGGAGCTTGCAGCCTAGCCAGCTTTCTACCAGCCAGTTTTTTTTATTATTATCTACCGTACAGGGCCTGGGCCTTCGCGGGGGTGTCGAAAAATGATTGCTTAATTGCTCCGCGGGGGTCGGGTTTCGTCGATTTCAGTCGATTTGACGCCCCAAATCGCATTTTTTGCGAAATTTCAATCGTTTTCAGCTTCGTGGGGGCGTCCAAAACAATACTTACTCGCGAAGGCTCAGGCCCTGTACGGTAGTTTTCATTTTGAGGGCCTGCAGTACCAGCGCGCCTTGTGGGCCGCCCGCTTTCCGCCACCTGCCGGCTACCTGCTGGCGCGCACTTATTGGGGGTGCCACAGTCATTTTGTTTGGGGCTCCTCGGAGCCATTGGGAGCCATTTGGCTACTGACGATCCCATCTGATAGAGCTCAACCAACCAAGTTGCTTGATGGTCTGACGATCCCATCAGATAGATCTCCTCAAGAGCTTGAAAGTTGCCTATATTTAATGGTAAACAGTCAACGCTTAGGCAGCGGTCAAGGCGGTCAACGGGACGTTGGTCCGCGCGCCGGCTCCCAGAAAACAACAAAATTTTGAAAACAAACTCACTGGGGTGCCACCCACGCGCAGGTTGGGCGCGGCGCGTTCGGCAGCGTGCACCTCGCGATATGGCGCGGCATGGTGACGGCCGTGAAGGTGCGCGACGGCACGCGCATGCGTGGCTCCCCTCGTGCGGCTCCGCCACGCTCGCTTGCCATGAAGTGTTCCCTGCTCTGTTCTATCACGACGTACTGTCGTGTGTGCTTGACGCAAGCCTCCCCCCCCCCACCACCCCCCACACACACACAAACACACTCCCCTCCATCCAAATACAGTTCATTCGCCACTGCGATGAGGGTCGCAAGGTCGTGCGGTCCGCCTGGGAGATGGCGGTGTGCAAGACGCTGTCGCACGCGCACCTCGTGCACGTGAGTTTGGGGACGTTGCGCAAGAGGCGCCGCAAAGTAACGGCGTGTGCGTGCAACCAGACCCCCCCCCCTCTCCTCCCCTCTTCACACGCACACACTTGAACACACACACGCCCCCCCCCCTCTCTCGCAGGTGTACGCGGTGCTGCCAGATGTGTGCATTGAGAGGACCGGCCGTAAGCAAATCCGCCTTGTACCATATGACCTGCGCGCGCGTGGCGGCGGTGACATGCTCGGTCACCCCGGCGCGCGCCATCCCGTCAGCCACGGCGACGCCAAGGGTGGCGAGCCCTTGTCAATGGTGTCTGTCCCAGGTGCGCCCATGGGCACGCCTTGCCCTCCTTCCAACCAACCGACCAACCAAACGTTACATGAGGCCGTCCGCATGCACCGGCAATGCCTGTTCAACTAACGGTAATACACCCCGGCAATTGTTACGAGGTCTGACCCGTGCACTAGGTTGCCCCCCCCCCCGCGCATACTCTCACTGCCACTTGGGGTGGCAGCCCCAGCCGTATGCGCCGTATACATAAACCCTTCCGTCCCCACGGGCCACGCCCCACCGTAACTCCTGACGCGCCCGTGCCGGCGACGGTGCCCCTTGTGCGCGGTGAACCCTGGGAAGGATTTTAGGAATGAATTATTCCCAGGCTCAAGCAACTTTGACCGCTTATACCAGGCACAATACACAGCGGGTTCTCACGCAACGCATACCGCCGTGCTGCTCTCGGCGAGAGCTTTCCAACGCATCCCTCCGCGCCCTCTCCCACTAAGTGTGGGCTGGCTTCCTGGGAAATGGGAAATCCGTCCCCGAGCGGTATACGGCTTGCGGGTGAATCACTGCTTATGCGCTCAACCGACACCGCAGGGCTGGCGCCCGGCCCGGCTGCGCCGACCCACACCGAGTCCACGGCGGGACCGAGCTCGTCGCCCACCGTGATGCAGCACTCGGGCAACGACGCCGTCAAGCTCACGCTCGCGGCGTCGTGCACCAACGGCCCGGGCGCCGCGGTGGCGGCATCCGAGCAGGATAGCGGCGCCTTGATTTTTGGCGAGGAGACGACCGGCCCGAGGTGGGTTAAGGTCGGAGGCCGGTGCGTCTCCCCCCCTCCCCCTCCGCCTCCTCCTCCTGCCATCGCAGCTACTACTACGCACAACACCTGTTGTGGCCCCCACCTCCGCAGATGCCACGTCATCATCATGGAGTACTGCCCCCTGGGCCCGATGCAGCAGCTCTTGAAAGAGCGCCACTTCCTCCGCCCGACCGCTGGCGACAGTCGGCCCTCGCAATCGCAGCAGCAGCAACCACTAAGCGGGCTTGGCCCTGGTCCCGGAGACCCGGGCACCGGTGGTGTTGCTTACTCTGCAGGCACCGTCGCAGGCGGTAGACACGCGCGCGCGTGCTCGCTGACGTTGGCAAACCTACTCGACGCGCCGTCCCTGCCGAGCGAGATGGTGGACCTGCCGCTCGTGCTCAGCCTGCTCATCCAGGTGGGACGGGGTCAGTGATTTTGTTTTCGCCATTTGGGGCCATTCGGCCGCAAAATAAGTCACTGGTCCACTTTTGGGGCCATGGGGCGGGGCCATTAAGTAAGTTTGTGGCGCAGTGTGGGGCAGTGTGGGGCCTCTGGAGGCGCCTCCGCACTGGTCAACGCTAAGTCAGCGGTCAAGGCGGTCAACTGTACGTTGGTACGCGCGCCGACTGGCCCCCCAAAAAACTAAAAAGCTGAAAACAAAATCACTGGACGGGAGCTTGGTTGTCGGTTCAGGGTGAGAGCAAACACATGCGTGGTGGACCTGTCGCGCGCGCTCAGCCTGCTCGTTTTGGGGAGGGTGGGACAGCCGCCCATCCGCCACGCAGCAGGGGGGTCACCACGAGTGCACCAGCGCAAGCCAGAAAAGTGTGTGCCCTCTGTGGGTGCTTAGGCCTTTGAGCCTATGCTCATGTGCGCCGGAATAGCCCAGATCATTGCCACCACCCCTCTGCGACAACCACATTCTCACCCCACCCCACCAACGCCGCTGCCGCCGCTGCATGAGTTGCAGATTGCCAGCGCGATGACCTACATGCACAGCCACAACTTTGTGCACTGCGACTTGAAGCCATGCAACGTGTTGCTCCGGCCGCACGGGAACGGCCTGTGCGCGAAGGTGACCTTCTGCTTTGTTTTGCCCCCCCTCCCTCCCCCTCACACCCTTGGCACCCCCCGCACCACCCCATCCCTCCCCTCACACCCCCGGCACCACCCCACCCCTCCCCTCACACCCTTGGCAACCCCCGCACCACCCCCATCCCCACCACACACATGCAAACAAACACATACACCTCAAGGGACCTTCTGCTATGATGTATGTGTCGACTTGCCTTCTGCACAGGTGTCTGATTTCGGCCTGGTCGAGCTCTGCACCATCAATGGGCCTCTCATTGGTGACATCGGCGGCACGGTCACGCACACCGCGCCCGAGGTCATCAGCAAGAAGCAGGTGGGCCGACCGCGCCACTTGACCCCCTATCCCCTGGAAGCAGTTAGGACCTATTTTTGAGGCGTCGCACAATAGGAGGATATATCTCCTTTTTGCTCTGGGACTGCACGCTTGCGGGCAGCCGGCTGGTGGCTACCGCCCCTCACAAGGAATTGCTAGGGCCAGAACAGGACTTGGGTCTAGGCAGTGGTACTAGGACTAGGAGGTAGTCTTCGCTGGAAAGCCGATGTAACTGTAACTGGGCCGACCGGTTAGACCGCACAATCGCCGCCACTCTCGTTCGGCGACACACCCGCCCTTCGTCATGCGTGTGCGTGAAACCTTGCCCCCCCCCCCCCCACACACACACACAATCTCACACAAACCGTGCAGGTGACCAAGGCGTGTGACGTGTTCAGCTTTGGCATAATGATGTTCAGCCTGTACTGCTGCAAGCAACCGTACGCTGACATCCTCAAGTCGAATACCGACTACAAGGCCGTGGAAAAGGTGTGTGCACGCACACCATAAACACACATTATGTATACACATGCACATGCATACACACACGCACACGCCAAACGCCACGGGCACACACCTGATGCGAACACACGCGCCCCGACAGACCATCATGCACCGCGTGGGGGACGGCCTCCGCCCTGATTTCCCCCCGGGAGGCCTAACGGCATACACGGAGCTGGCGCAGCGCTGCTGGGATGCTGACCCTGACGCCCGCCCCACATTTGATGAGGTGGGCGTGGTTGGGCGCGGGGGCATCCATGGGTGGGCAGATGTAGCAGATGGGGCAGGCAGGCGGCCCGTGCTGGGTGCGGCCAGGGGGGGCTGCGTCTGATGCGAGCGAGCCCATCACGCGCGCACTCGGGCTTGGCCCCGACGCCACCTCATCTACCGGCCCACCCCACCTCCTACCCCACAGATCCTCGTAGCTCTGCGCACGATGCGCCGCCAGCATGTGCCCCTCCACAGCTCACACACGGACATGCCCACTGCCGCCGATGGTCGCGAAGGCGGGCCACCATCCTCGTCGCGCAACAGCCGCGCCTCGGGCGCCTCAAGCGTCTTCGGCGGCGAGCGCTCCTCGCGCGTGAGGCGCGACTCGGAGGTACTCTTCGGCGTGCTCTCATCGCGGCGTAGTAGGCACGTGGTGCCGCCCCGCAAGGGCTTCTCGTTCAACGCCGCGCCGAGCAACTCGAGCTTTGGCGCCGCCGTGCAGCAGGTTTGCGTGTTCCCGCAGCGCACGTGCACACGCACACACTTTCACGTGCGTGCGTACACACTCCCACCCCCCTCCCACCCCCACCCATACCCCCCGATACGCAGGCAGGCATGGCCACACGCCAGCGCGGCAGCATGGGCCTCGTCGTCAGCCAGCCCAGCCACAAAGGCCCCGGCCTTGCGTTGCGCAACGCTGCCACCGCCCACCTGCGCCCACAACTTCCGTCAGAGCCCATGCACACTCCCAGCATTGATGCCGGCGGCAGCAAGAGCAGGCACCCCTCCTCGCGCTTTGGCGGTGGCTCCCAACACTGCGGCGCCGGCTACACTCGCTCCCACAGTGTTGCGCTGCCGCTCGGCGTTGCGCCACCGCTCAGCTCCGCGCCACAGTTGCCCTCCATCCTCGCCAACAACAGCGGCAGGGGGGGCGATGTTGCGGGCCGCAGCGGCGCCCACAGCAGCGGCGGCAGCGCGGCGGTCGGAGGGTCGACACACGGGGCGTCAGAGTACCGGGACTACCGCAACGCAACGCAGTCGGAGCAGACGGGCGGAGACTGCTCGTCGATGTCGACGTCGCGCGCACATGTGAGCGGCGTTTTCTCCATTCATTTAACCCAAGCCCCCCCCCCCCCCCCAACCTTCCCCGCTGTCCCCTTCACCGAGACACCCACGCCTGCGCATGCTGCCTCTCACACTTTCCCCACTCACTCACCCTCCACACTTCACACGCCATCACCCCCCTTTCCAACCCACACAGGCATTCCTTGAGGCTGCTGCCGGCAAGTACAGTGCCTCGCTTACGTCCGGCACGTGGTCCAATGGGGGCAGCACGACGACCACAGGGACAACAAACGCCGCGGGAACGCCGGGCGACGTGTTCCTTGCTGCGCATGGCGCTCCACCTAGCGTTCCCGCGGCACCGTCGGCCGTCTTGACGCTGGACATGGCCGCCGAGGCCAGGGGCAGCAGCCCTGGCGGTGAAGACCGAACGCCCGGCAGCGAGCGCGCACACCCATGCCCACACGCGTCCGCGTGCGGCGGCGGCTTCGCGCCGCCCCGATCGCTCATCGAGAGCTCGCCGCTTTGCTCCTCCCGCTGGGCTACAACCACAGCCGGCTCGGCGGAGTTCAGTCCAACGGTGGCCGCGTTGTCGGCGCCGGTGCCCAACCGCGGCCCGACCAGCGCAGCAATGCACCAGCGCGCGTAGTCAGCGCACGTGCCAGCTGTTGCGCACGTGCTCGTTGTTACGCGCGGCTCTGCGGTGGGTGCGCCAGGCTTTGCGGTGAGTGCGCCAGGCTCTGAGGTGGGTGCGCCGCTCGAGAGATGGGGCATTGGCGCGCAGTCGCTGCCGGATTCAGCGTGTGGCCGAGTGAGCGCAGCCGGGGCCATGCGCAGCCGCTGGACACTCCCGAGTATCAAGAGCGCAGCGTTCACTGCACCCCGACACACTGCCTGATTGCGGTGGCGCACGCGACGACGCGCAGAAGAAGAAAAAACTAAGTCGAGTTTAATTTGTTTCCGGACGCTGGGGGTGCAACCATCATTTACTCAGTCGCGATGCCTTTCTCATTTATTTAGCACGATCTCATCACTTACTCAGGGCAGAGCTGGACCTCAAAAGCTCATTCGCGAAGCCACAGTGCACGTACAGTGTCTGCATTTGTTTAGTCTCTCCCTTCCCGTCGTTATTTATGAGGTACGTAGGCCGTGCTGACTGAGCGAATCACTAGACAACTGCTTATGCAGGCTGTCAATGCTGGATTCGATCTTTATATCATTCAGAAATTGACATTTTATTCTGCAGCGCGCAACCCAAAGTGCTTACGCCTTGAAAACGATGGACGTTGACACGCGTTGATGATGACTTGCAGACATCCATTTTGTTGATCCCGGTTGTTGTCGGGTCACGTGGTTTTATTTGTTTTGTTGGCACGGAAGAAATCGTTCTGATGTAAGCGGAGCTGAGACATTCGGGAAATGGTGCGCAAGGAGGATGAAGTGTCAGGGCTCTTTTCCATAGCGAAGCGCAGGCATCACTTGCGCTATGCTTTGCATCTGTGCCTCTCTGTGTGAGCACGACGACCACCTCCCCCATCTTCACAACCCCGCACGCATCATATGCGATGCCAACAGGGTCGGCCCCAGATTAGTACACGTCTGACCCCCACATGCCATTATCAATCAGCGCACATCATCCACATCTTCCCCTGCCCAACCCAGAGTGGCTCTCTTTCGAAGGAGCACTGCAGACTTCAGTATTTGCAGCCTGTGCTCCTGATGGGCATCGCCCGGGTGAGGATGCATTGCAATACGACACAGCAAGAACAACAGGGGCACAGGAAGGGTCCTCGAGAACCTCGCCGCTAGAGCGGTACAATGAAGCCACGGTTCAAATAATCCGCAGCCGGAACGAGAGCAGAGGATCCGTTGGCTCACGTTGGCACTGTCAAACGCATCAGATCAGATCTGATCTAAACACGCGTGTGTATGCAGCTGTGCAGGCACGCCGCGGGTGCACGGGCGCGTCTGATGCATACACACTCAGCCACACACACACACACGAACGCGCTCCCCTCCCCCACACACCTGGGTGCGGCGGGGTGGCGCGACCTTGGCGGGCGCACGCGTTGGCGACTTTGTAAGCGAGCACGCGGGCGGTGGCACTAGCACTGGCACTGACGGGGGAGCGGGCAACGGCGTGCTCATAACGCAGCGCAACGCGACAGCGGGGCGGGTGCGTACGGCGACGGTCTGTTGCGGCACTCGGCACTCGGGAGGCGCTGTTTGGCGGTGGCGCACGCGCATGGCTACAGCTGTAAGGAGCTCGCTTGGAGGGCAAGAGGAAAGAGTTACAGCAACATGGGTGTGGCAGATGAAGAGCAGTGCAGCATTCAACGTGTGTTGGGCCTGATAAGCAGCAATTGGGCGCTCGGATTGTGTGCATGTGTGTTGCTGTCCAGTGTTCATTATCAAACAGGGGCGCGCAAAACGTGGAAGAAGTGTGTCATATCGAAAGTGAGTGTGCCATATCGACTCCTACACCTGACTACTTAATTCTGCAGAGGGAGGGGGCAAATACGTGTCATATATTGATCTCTCTGCTGTGCTGTGGGCGCCGGCACACTGTCAACTGTGATCACCAGGGTGAGTGGTGATGTGCGACGTGCAGGAGCAGGGCACCCACTGGGGCAATCGCCACGTGTGCAGATTTGTGGGTGCGCGATGCAGCTGCCGCCCTGGCTCACGCGTTGTCTTGTGGGTTCTGCTGCAGCTGCATCACTGCCATGCCCACGACGGCCTCGTTGATGAGCTGAGGCACGCGCGCCAGGAGCGCATGCTCTCGAACGATGCGCGACACCACAGGGCTGTCGGCACGCAGCACGTGTGCACCGCGCTCCAGCAGAAGGCACACGCAGTCGTCACGCACATCATCCGGCTGGTCTTGGTCGAACATCTCATTAGACCGCGGGCCCTCGCACAGCGCCTCCATCACCATACTCATGCGTGCCTGTTGGGCGTCGCTTGGCTGTGGCTCCACAGGGACACGGCGCAGCAGGAGCAGCAGGGGCGCACATGAGCGTGGAGGGGTGCGGGAGGTGGAGGGAGACGTGCCGGCAGCAAACAACGCAGCCGCTGTTAGCGCACATATGCCTGCGCTATTGTGTGCCATCATCATGGCGGCCGGGTCGAGCAGGAGGCGCATGGCGTCCACATAACCGCTCCAAGCAGCGTGCGTGAGGGCGGGCCTCCCTTCGGATATGGCGCTCACCAGCATGGCTGCTGGGTTGGCAGACGGGTGGTCGAGCAGCTGGCGCATGGCGTCCACGTGTCCGTTGTAAGCAGCGAGAACGAGGGCGCTACCACTGTCGGAACGCGAATGCGCCAGCATGTCTGCTGGGTTGGCAGACGGGTGGTCGAGCAGCAGGCGCACAGCATCCAGATGGCCATTGTATGCAGCCAGCAGGAGGGCGGTCCTGCCATTGGACATGGAGCTCACCATCACGACTGCTGCTTCGGGAGACAGGTGGTAGAGCAGCACGCGCATGGCGTCCACATGGCCGTTGTACGCAGCCAACGTCAGGGCGGTGGCACCATTCGACGTTGCGCGCATCATCATGGCTGCTGGGTCGGCAGACGGGTGGTCGAGCAGCACGCGCATGGCATCCACATGGCCGTTGTATGCGGCCAGCGTCAGCGCATTGCCGCCAAGCTTGGTTGTGTGCATCATCATGGCTGCTGGGTCAGCAAACGGGTGGTTGAGCAGCAGGCGTATGGCATCTCCATACCCGCCCCACGCAGCCTGCAACAGCCCTGTCCGCCCGAGCCCATCCGCAGCCTCCAGCATGGCGCGCTGCATGGACTCCACCGCTGAGCTGCTCTGGCCACCACCTGGCTCCACGTCCAGGAGCCTCTGCATGGCGGGCACGTCACCCTGCGCAGCCGCGTCCCAAAGTGCCTGGCGCGCCTGCTGCTGCTCCTCGTCGACCCCTGGTGGCATGTCGACCACACCCTCCGACTGCCCATGGCTGCCCATCGCGCTTGTGCGTGTGAAATTGGCGCTCTCTGCCACGGATTCAGAGATTCTTGGCGCTGTTTCAGCGGTGTGGTCGTTTGAAAAGAGCCTCCCATGTTGCGTGGGCCATGCAACCCATGCGCGCCACACTTCCACAGCCACACTTCGCGCCCCTTCAAATTCAACACAATCATGCGTTACCATGATTTCAATGCAACCCAGGAGGATAGAGGCAGGTAACTTATCACTGGGGCACAGTGCCGTGTGCTTTGCAGGCACACGCCGAGTCAAGCTTGCAGAAGTACACGAGTGCGACCAACCGCCACGGTCAAAGCCAGGACCGTGCGGAAGCAACGCAAGGCTCAACACACCCACCCACACGCACACACACCCGAGACTGAGGTTAGCCTGAGCGCTTCAAGAAAGCCAGGCCCGTGCGGAAGTAACGCTCGGCTCAACCCACCCATGCACACACACACATGCGCACACACAGACATATGCATGCATGCACACATACACAAACGCACATGCACACATGCACACGCACACATAGCACAACACAGCCTCTCGGATCCTGGCCGCCATGTCCCAGCTGCATAGGTACATGTTGCGAGTGGTGGCAGAGGCAAAGATGGCCGTGCTGGTTGGGCGCAACGCTGCAGGTGCGTTGGACGGTTGCCTGGGCTGCGGGTGTGTGGCAGCCTTGCCTGCCTGGCAGGCACGCATGTAAGCGTGCACGTGCAGCTGCGCAGGTGGGCCTTGAGTGCAAGAGCAGGTCTGATGTGATGCCCACGCACCCAGTGACACATGCACACACCCCACACCCTAATGGGTGCAGCCGGGTGGCTCGGCCTGGGCACGTGCGTGCGTCGGTGACTTTGTGAGCGAGCAAGCAGGCGGTGGCACTGGCACTGGCAGGGGCGCGGGAAACAGTGCGCATAGGGGCACAGTGCAACGCAGGCGCGGGGCGGGCGCGTACTGCGACGCTCTGTTGTGGCACTCGGCACTCGGGCAGGCGCTGTTTGTCGGAATCGCACGTGCGCGGCTGTAACAGTCAGGAGCCATTTTGGGAGGAGGACAGAGTTACAGCGATACAGGAGGGGGGAAATGAGAAGTGCAGCGCACAATGTGGTGTTGGACCAGATCAGCAGTAGTTGGTTGCTCATCTGTGTCTGTTGTGCGTTTTCAAAAGTGGTGCATAGTGGTGCCGTCCAGTGCTCATTGTCAAATCAAGGGCACCACAAGCACAGAACACGCGTGGCATATCATTCGCCATCTGCCAGAGTGCGCAAGTGGAAGCCACTAATCCTGGGCTACTGACTACCTAGTTCTGGAGAGGAAGGGGGGAGAGAAGTGACACGCTGGCTGGTCTATCTGCGGTGAGCGCCAGAGCACTGTTGACTGTGATCACCAGGATGGCTGGTGTTGTGCGTTGTGCAGCAGCAGGGTCCCCACTGGGGCACCAACCACGTTTGTGCAGCTGTGTGGGTGCGCGACGCAGCTGCAGCCCAGTCTCACACATTGTCCTGCTGCGGCCGCATCACCACCATGCCCACGCGAGCCAGACGCAGTCGGTCCCGGATGATGCGCGACACGACCGGGCCGTTGGAGTCAAAGCCGCGTGCACCGTGCTCCAGCAGCAGCCAGACGCACTCGTCACGCACGTCGTCCGGCTGGTCCTGGCCAAACATCTCCTTTGAACGTGAGCCCTTGCACAGCGCCCGCATCACCTTGCTCATGAGTGACTGCTGGGCATCACTTGGCTGTGGCTCCACAGCGACACGGCGCAACAGGAGTAGCAGGGGCGTACAGGAGCGTGGAGGGGTGCGCGAGATGGAGGGAGCCGTGCCGGCAGCAAAATGTGCAGCCTCTGTGAGAGAAGACGTGCCTGCGCTGGTATGTGCCGCAATCATGGCTGCTGGGTCGGCAGACGGGTGGTCGAGCAGCACACGCATGGCGTCCACACGGCCGTTAAACGCAGCCATTATGAGGGCGGTAGCACCAGTGGACGTTGCGCGCACCATCATGGCTGCTGCGTCGGCAGACGTGTGGTCCAACAGCAGGCGCATAGCACCCACGTGGCCGTTGAAAGCAGCCATCATTAGAGCGATAATACCGCCGGACGTTGTGTGCATCATCATGGCCGCTGCGTCGGCAGACGGGTGGTAGAGCAGCACACGCATGGCGTCCACACGGCCGCTGGACGCAGCATGCAGCAGCGCGGTAGCGCCCTCCCCATCCGCGGCCACCAGCTTCCACCAGCATGGCGCGCTGCATGGACTCCTGCGCTGCGTCGTGCACCGCTGAGCTGCTCTGCCTCTGGCTCAGCAGTCTCTGCATGGCGGCCAAGTCACCCCGCGCAGCCGCTGCCCGCATTGCCCGGTGCGCCTGCTCCTGCTGCTCGTTGACCCCCGATGGCATGTCGACCCCACCCTCCAACTGCCCACGACTGACCATCGCGCGATTTTGCGTGTGCCCAGTGCTCTCTGCCACGGGTGCAGGCTCGAGAAGCGCTGTTGCAGCGGTGTGGTGGTTTGAAACGAGCCTTCCATGCACCTCCCATGCGCGCCACACTTTCGTGGCCACACTGCGCGCCCCCTACTAATCAGAGGGGCAGGTGGTACCCAGTTAGAGACAGGCAACTAGCAGCAATCCACCTTCGTGCTTGTGGATTAACGAACAGCTCAACCCATGCACAAACACACGTGCGCACCAGCAGGTCCCTCACAAGTCAGATCGCTCAACACACACACACACACACACACACACACATACACACAGTAACAGTAACATGGGGTTTCCAGCTAAGCAGGCTACTCTTCTACTAGAGACACCCGCCGATACTCCAGCACACTTAAGTACTAGAGTACCGCCGGCTCCCGGCCAATAGACTATCGCTCCCGCCGGCTAGACTACCCCAAACAGCGGTCTCTGAGAGACATGTCTGGCAAGGAGCATATAGGAGAGGACCTTCCTCAGGGTCACAGTAGTGGCCTTGTGGCCAGTCAAGCCGGCAGAGCCGACTGGCGCTGACTGGAACGGTCCCCGCCTGGCAGTGCATGGCTGTCCAGCTCTCGTTTGCATGGGGCTCAGCCGGCGCCCCATGCCTCATGCATAGCCAGGTCCCACCCTCCAGGGGTGCATGGACGACAGAGTTGTCATGGAGGCTGCCGGAAGACCTTCCAACACCAGTCACCGGCAGACGAGCGACCCCGAGGATGAGCGCGGTGACGAACGCTGCGATTGGTGAAGCGGATTTACTCTGTGTTGCCTCGGCGGTCGCCACCGCTGAAGCCGTGATGGTAGCCCGCCTCCACGGGCAGCCATCTTGACCAATGTCCAGCATGCATTGACGGACGCCAGCTCCTCCGCTCGTCGATCAACTCGTCGAGATCGGTGCCGCATGGCGTCCTGCATGGGGGAGGATAAGGGCCGTCTCCCAGCACGGGCCGCGGCTGCGCCGCGGCTACTCGCCAAGCCATGGCAGCGCCGGGCAAGCCGCTCCTGAAGTGTTCCACCGAGGGGCAGTCTAGCAGGAGCCGGGCCAGTCGTATTCTACCCCGCTCGTCAGCGGCACGGAGATCCTCGTCACCAGCAGCGCCGCATTGCTGGGTCCAGAGCTCAGCGCCTCCGTTAATCGAGCCCCATATACATACACACACAACCACACAACCACACCAGGGGTTTCCTTGCGGGCTGCCAGGCTGTCGTGTTTTCCTGGAGAGGGCCCCCAGAACTCTCCGGGTTTCTAGCAGAGCTCCCCGCGCTCTCCAGACTGACATATTTTCCAGGGAGCTGCGTCCCCGGACCTCCGCTTCTTCTCCGGCTTTTCCGAATTCCCCGCCTGCTCTCCATCGGCAAACCGCCCTTTGGGCGGTCTTCTTATCGGAATCCGATTGGCTAGGAAATACACACACACACACACAACACAACATAGACTCTCCTACACGCACACACACAAAACAACACAGACTTCTCCTACCCTCGCAGATCCTCGGCGTCATGTTCCATCTGCCCACGATTTGCGTGTGGCAGTGACAGAGACGGCCAAGCTGGGAGCAGCGCTGCAGGTGCATTGGGCGGTTGCTTGGGCTGCCTGGGGGAGGTGCTGCCGTTGCCCGCCTGGCAGGCACGCGTGCGCTGGCATGCCTGCGCAGCTGCCTGCGCAGCCTGGTCTGCAGGCCATGGGTGCAAGGACAGGTCTGATGCGCCCACCCAACCAGCCATACACATACGCGCCCCCACACAAAGACCCCATGGGTGCGGCAGGTTGCCACAGCACACAGCAAGGGTGGGCGCGCGCATCGGCAACTTTCTCGGACAGCCCTTGCTTCTCCGCAAGCTGCCCCTCCGACCCCTCGCGCCTGTGAGCGCGCGCGCAGGCGGGGACGCTGGCACTGGTGGAGGCACGGGCGATGGCGCACACACGACATAACCCAACGCACGCGCGGGGCGGGACGTACGGCACACGCTCTGCTGCAACATTCGGGGGTGCGCTGTTTGTGGGCGCACATAAACGGCTGCAACCTGAAAGAGCCAGCATGGGAGGAGAACCGAGTTACAGCGACACAGATGGGGTGGGTGGAGTGGGGGGAAGGAAAGTGTAGTGTGCTATGTAGCATTGGGCCCGATGGGCAGCGACTGGGCGTTCAAACTGTGTGCATGGTGCATTTTCAAAAGTGGTGCCGTCCACTAGTACTGGTCATTGCTCAAATCAGGGGCATCACAAGCTGTAAACATGTATAATGATGGATGTTACAGTCAGGGACACCTCTAAAGGCGTATAAGACCGTGCTCGGCGCGTATGGCCCGAGCACCTTACTGAGATGGCTGGCTGTTGGTGGTAGGGAACCCCAACTCTGTAAAGAGCGTGGGCGCACCCCTAGGTCCCCTACCGCAGCGGCAGCAAACGCTTGTTGAAGTAGGTGAGCGCATGTATAGACTTATCATACATGCCCAAATGCGCCAGTGGACATCACTACTCCTTGGCTACAGACAATCTAGTTCGGCAGAGGAAGGGTGCAGGAAAGTGAAAAATCTCTCCCAGCATGCGGTGGGCGCCAGGCCACAGTCGACTAAACTGGTGATGTGTGCATCGTGCTGCGGCAGGGCACGCACTGAGGCACCTGCCACATGCGTGCCGCTCTGTGTGTGCAGCTGCCGCCCCGCCTCACTCGACGTCTTGCGGGTTCTGCAGCCACATAACCGCCATGCACACGACGGAGATGTTCCGTTGATGTGCGTTATAAATGCAGGTCATGACGCAGTCACATTGTGCTCATATGGCGGGCTCCGGAAAGTGAGAAAGGTAGCGTGGCGTGACATTTTGAACCAGCCAAAATCGCTCCCGGAGGATGCGCGACATGACAGGGCTGTCGGCATACAGCACGTGTGCACCGCGCTCCAGCAGCAGGCTGACGCAATCGTCACGCACGCTGTCCGGCTGGTTTTGGTCAAACATCTCCTCTGAACGTGGGCCCTGGCAAAGCGCCTGCATCACATTGCTCATAAGCGCCTGCTGGGCATCAC
Source organism: Chlamydomonas sp. UWO 241 (assembly GCA_016618255.1). Classification (NCBI taxonomy): domain Eukaryota; kingdom Viridiplantae; phylum Chlorophyta; class Chlorophyceae; order Chlamydomonadales; family Chlamydomonadaceae; genus Chlamydomonas; species Chlamydomonas priscui. The sequence continues at coordinate 31,191 of VFSX01000204.1, read as the reverse complement.
TGGGCTGTGCCTCATGAGCGACACGGCGCAGCAGGAGCAGCAGGGGCGCACATGAGCGAGGGGGGGTGCGCGGGCTGGAGGTAGTCGTGCCGGCAGCAAACTGTGCAGCCGCCAAGAGAGAACACGTGCCTGCGTTGTCGTGTGCCGCCATCAAGACTGCTGCGTCGGCAAACGGGTGGTCGAGCAGCAGGCGCATGGCATCTGCATGGCCGTAGTAAGCAGTGAGAATGAGGGCGGTCCTGCCATCGGACAGGGCGCACGCCATCATGACTGTTGCGTCGGCAGCCGGGTGGTTGAGCAGCAGGCGCATGGCATCCACGTGGCCGTTGTAAGAAGCGTGAACTAAGGCGGTACCACCGTCGGAACGCATTTGCATCATCATGGCTGGTGCGTCGGCAGACAGGTGGTCAAGCAGCAGGTGCATAGCATCCACGTGGCCGTAGAAGGCAGCGTGAATGAGGGCGGTAGCACCATCGGAATCAGCGTACATCATCATGGCTGCTGCGTCGGCAGACGGGTGGTCGAGCAGCACGCGTATGGCATCCACATGGCCGTTGTAAGCAGCGAGAGTGAGGGCGGTAGATCCATCGGACGTTTGTGCGTGCAGCAGCATGGCTGCCGGGTCGGCTGACGGGTGGTCGAGCATCAAGCGCACGATATCTACATGGCCGCTGTAAGTAGCGAGAATGAGGGCGGTATCACCATTGGGATTCCTGTGCATCATCATGGCTGCTGCGTCGGCTGACGGGTGGTCGAGCAGCAGACGCGCAGCATCCACATGGCCTTTGTAAGCAGCGCGCATCAGCGCGGTCACGCCGTCCCCATCCGCGGCCTCCAGCATGGCGCGCTGCATGGAGTCATGCGCTGCGTCGTGCACCACTGAGCTGCTCTGTCCACCACCTGACTCCACGCCCAGCAGCCTCTGCATGGCGCGGACGTCACCCTGCGCAGCCGCGTCCCACAGTGCCTGGCGCGCCTGCTGCTGCTCCTCGTCGACTCCCGATGACATGTCGACCCCACCCTCCGGCTTTCCACGACTGACCATCGCGCCCATCGTGTGTCTGGTTGTATCAGCAGTGGCAGGGGTGGCCACGCGCATGTCGCTTGCTTGCTGGATTCGCGCCACACATGTGTGGACAGGAGCACAAGAGACAGCAGCATTGGACAATCCTAGTTTCGTTGCCAGGCAAGTCGACTACTGTTCCACACACGCGCACACGCAGATGCAATCACGCACACACACACACACACACACACACCTGGCACACCCTGCCCTGCATGTGAAGAGGCACGGGCCCACAACCTCTTTCGGTTCGTCCTTCGTCCCGAGGAGGCTGATTTAGATGCGCGCATGCGGGAGTTGATTGAATCCTTGGCCAGGCCAGGAGTGGGCCAGGAGAACCCCAAGTTCTGGCACGTGGTGGCTGACTTCCTTGTCGCCTGATTTGAGACATGCACCGCGTGCACAGCAATTATGATGGCACATGGCATGCTGTTTTCAAGTTTTTACATTTACGCGCCCGGAGGAACCCGGGGCGTGACTTGAGGCCTAGAATGCACGTCTAGAGGAGCTCCACTAGGAGAGCCCGCAAGGTCGCGCAGCACGCCGGCCTACCAAGGAGTCAGAAGTAGGAAGTTACCCTCCTCCCCCCCTCCCCCCCCCCCCCGCCACTACACAAGCGCCAGCGAGAGATCAGGGGGGATGTCGGGGTCTCGGTCTTGGTTTCGTTTCAGCTGGCTCAAGCTGTCTTCGTGTGCCTATGATGCTGTGTAGCTGGTTGATTGCCATCGTGCGCCGTTTCTGGCAGCAGGCCCTTGCCTGGTCGTGTGTGACACTGAGCTTTGTGAGTGCTTGGAGTGTGTGCTCTGTGTAAATGGTTCCTGTAACGCCCACCTAGGTGGCATGCTAGGGGTGTAATTTCGAACGCTGCCGGCCTCTTTCCTAGTGTCTAATGCGCCATCGACCGGCACAGATTAACTTATATTCGGCAGGCGTGCGACACTGAGCCAATTGAGAGCCTTGTGGCAAAGCGATCAATGCAGTGGCTAGGCCATGTGATGCGCATGCCGGCTTCTCGTCTTCCTCGTACGACTTTTGACTGCACAATGGATGTGGCTCGGCAGCAAGGCCGGCCTCCAGCCTCCTCCCGACACTATTTTCTTAAGCTACTGATTCAGCAGCTAGGCGAAACTAGTGGCACTCGTTCTGATTGGAAGACTTTTTCGGACACGGCGTTTGAGCATGCTCAGGATAGGGTCGGGTGGAGAGCCGTGGTGTACGGTCCGGCTGCCCCTCAGGCGCCGGCCCCTCCACCACGGCGGTCAAGTAGATTGGCAAGCGCCACTTGACCCCCTATCCCCTAGAAGCAGTTAGGACCTATTTTGGAGGCGTCGCACAATAGCTCTCCTTTTTGCTCTGGGACTACACGTTGGCAGGCAGCCGGCTGGTGGCTACCGCCCCTCACAAGTAATTGTTAGGGCCAGAACTGGACTTGGGTCTAGGCGGTGGTACTAGGACTAGAGGTAGTCTTTGCTGGAAAGCCGATGTAACTGTAACTGTAATGCGCCATCAAAGGCGTCCGACGGACTGTAAAATCGCCCCCCCACACACACACATGTACACACACACGTACACACACACACACACACACGCACACACACACACACACACACATGCACATGCACACGCACACGCACACGCACACATATACACACACTCACAAACTTACACACACAAACACACAGAGTAGGGGCTGCCTCTGCCTGCCTGCCAGGCACGCGTGCGCGTGCAGCTGTGCAGGTTCTAAAAGTTTTACACGTATGCGTTAGCCCCGGGGCATGAGTTAAGGCTTAGAATACACGCCTAGGGGAGCTCCACTAGTAGAGCCCGCAAGGCCACGCAGCGCGCCAGCCTACTAGGGGAGGTGCAGCTGTGCAGGCAAGCCACGCCAGCCTATCAGGGAGGTGCAGCTGTAGGCAAGCGTGGAGACCAATGGCAACGGCACGGGACTAGAGCTGGCGCTCGACAGCCGCGGCCTGTTTCCCTATGTGACACTGTGGAGCAGTGTACACGTGGGGGACGGTGAGCGTGTTTGTGAGCGTGTGTGTGAGTCAGTGTGCGGTGCGAGCGTGTGTGCGGTGTGTGTGAGCGTGTGCTGAGCGTGTGTGCGGTATGTGTGAGCGTGTGTGAGCATGTGTGTGAGCGTGTGTGCGATGTGTGTGAGCGTGTGTGTGGTGTGTGTGAGCGTGTGTGCGGTGTGTGTGAGCGTGTGTGTGCGGTGTGAGCATGTGTGTGAGCGTGTGTGAGCATGTGTGTCAGCGTGTGTGCGGTGTGTGTGAGCGTGTGTGTGAGCGTGTGTGAGCATGTGTGTGAGCGTGTGTGCGGTGTGCGGGAGCATGTGTGCGGTGTGTGTGAGCGTGTGTGCAGTGTGTATGAGCGTGTGTGCGGTGCGAGCGTGTGTGTGAGCGTGTGTGCGGTGTGAGCGTGTGTGTGAGCATGTGTGCGGTGTGAACGTGTGTGTGGTGTGAGCGTGTGTGCGGTGTGAGCCTGTGAGCGTGTGTGTGCGCGTGTGTGTACGGTGTGATTGTGTGTGCGGTTTGAGCGTGTGTGTGAGTGTGTGTGCGGTGTGAGCGTGTGTGCGGTGTGTGTGAGCGTGTGTGCGGTGTGAGCGTGTGTGTGAGTGTGTGAGCGTGTGTGTGCGGTGTGTGTGAGCGTGTGTGCGGTGTGAGCGTGTGTGTGAACGTGTGTGTGCGGTGTGCAAAGCACGGGCTGTTCCCCACACGTTTCTGCACTAGCTGTTCCACTAAGGCTCACTGAGTCGGAGTAGGGCGAGACAAGAGGCGGAACAGTGGTGGCAGCTTGTCCCCTCTGCTCATTTGGTAGGCTGGTAGGCTGGTGCGCTGCGTGGCCTTGCAGGTTCTCCTAGTCTTAGTTTGTGGGTAGACACGTATTCGGTCAGATCGCCCGAATACGTGACAAGTTTTCACGATTAGATATCTCCTAGAAGAGCCTCATTAGAGCTTCCCTAGGCGTGTAGTCTTTAGGCTTTAACTCACGCCCCCGGGTCCTCCGAGCGCGGACGCGTAAAACCTGTAAAACTGCTCATTTGGTAGCCGCGCGGGAGGGCAGTGTGGTAGCTGAGCGGGAGGGCAGTGTGGTAGCCGAGCGGGAGGGCAGGCAGTGTGGTAGCTGAACAGGAGGGCAGTCTGGTAGCTGAACGGGAGGGCAGTGTGGTAGCCGAGCGGGAGGGCAGTGTGGTAGTCGAGCGGGAGGGCAGTGTGTGGTAGCCGAGCGGGAGGGGGGGTCGGTTATCTGTGCTGATTGAGAGGGAACTTTTACGCATGCTGATTGGGACCGCTGGCAGCGCACGGTGCGCGCACAGAGTTGAGTATAAACCTGCTGATCAGCTGGTCACAAAAGGCTGCACCCATCGCTCTTCTCCCTGTTTACACCTGCTCTACACAGGCAGTTTGTTCCCCAACCTCCTGGACACACGAGTCTTTGTCTGTTGGGCGGCTGTACGCACCGCCCTCCCTCCCCCCTGGTCTGCTTGCACTGTGTCAATTTGTGCCTTACCACCCGCTACGCAGAAATAATGTGTCTGATGAACGGCTTACGCACTGCACTCCCCTCCCTCCCCCAGTCCCAACGCCACCAAAGACGGAACTTTGTGCCTCACCACCTGCTACACACGAAGTCTGTGTCTGCTGAACGGCTTACAAACTGCACTCATGATCCCCCCTCACACATTCCCCCTGCAATAGATGAACTGCGGCAGGACTGTGCTTCACTCACTCCAACGCTCTCCGGCGGCGGCAATGGTGGCACGGTTGTCTGCTTTGTTGGACAGTGCCCTCAATGTGGATGCTGCATTTTTGTGCACACTGTGGCCAGCTGAGGGGCCCGTCCCCAGCAGCTGCACCAGAAGGGGGAGGGCACCAGCAGCAGCGATGGCGACCGCGTTGTCAGAATTGATAGCGAGGTTCCAAAGTGCCCCTGCTGCACAGGCCTGCACGTCAGCTGGAGAGTCAGGACTCAGCAGCTGCACCAGTGGAGGGATGGCAGAAGCGGCAGCAATGGTCACCGCGTTGTCAGCGTTATGTATAGCGAGGTACCAAAGTGTGCCTGCTGCGCACTCGCGCACTTTAGCTGGAGATCCAGGCCCCGACAGTTGCACCAGTGGAGGGATGGCGCCGGCAGCAGCGATGGTGACCTTTTTCTCAGCATTCAGAGCGAGGCGCATCAGCAGTTTTGCTGCACTCTGATGCACCACATCCAGAGTGCCCGGCTCAAGCAGTCGCACCAGTGGAGGGATGGCACCGGCGGTGGCGATTGTGACCTTGTTCTCTGCAATTCGAGCGAGCCTCCACAGTGCTCCTGCTGCATTCTCTTTAACGGCCGCAGTAGTGCCAGGCCTCAACAGCTGCACCAGCGACGGGATGGCACCAGCTGTAGTGATAGTGACCGCACTCTCAGCATTCAGAGCGAGGCGCCACAGTGCTCCTGCCGCATTCTCTTGCACCGCCGCTGCACAGTTTGGCCACAGCAGATGCACCAGTGAAGGGACGGCAGTGAAGGGACCAGCAGCAATAACCGCATCCCCAGCAACCTCGGCGAGGCGCCCCAGTGCTGCTGATGCGAAGTGCTGCACGTGAGTTGGGAAGCCAGGCCGCAGCAGCTGCACCAGTTCTGGAATGGCACCAGCGGCAGCAAGGGCGGCCACGCTCTCTGGACTGCCGTCACGACACATAAATGTCAGAGTCGCCAGCGCCTGCTGTTGCTCGCCAGGCCGTGCATTCACACGGCATCATGTTTGGGGTGGCTGCGCGCATGCAGACGCAGGGGATGCGCATGAACATTAGCCAAGATTAGTGCATAGGGGGGTAGCATGGGGTGTGTGCGGCGGAGGGGCGCATGGCTTTGGCAGGCTTCAGCGTCGGGGAGAGGCTCGAAATGCGGTCGCGGTGGGTCGGAGTGGGCCAGATCACATGGATGGCGAGTGTGGGGCGGCGTGTGGGGGGCCCTCCCTCTCCCTCCAGAGGGATCCCTCAGCAGGGCCTGAAGCCCTACCACATTCACAACGCCTGAAGCGGCACCTCAGACGTCCGATTCCATGGCGCGGATCAGGCGGCGCCTCAGGCGCTCCTACCGCCTGAGGTGCCGCCTGAGGCGCACCCCTGATCGCCTCAGGCGTCGCCTCAGGCGTTATCCTAGCCGCCTCAGGTGCCACCCCAACCGCCTCAGGCGCCCACCACCGCCTGAGGCGCACCCCGGACCGTCTCAGGCGTTATGACCGCATTCCATGGCGCGGATCAGTTGGGATTTGGGTAGGGAAGCTAACAAGTACTGTGCATATAAAAACAGGCACCTGATTTCATCGCCAGTGATTATTCTGCTGTGATCCCGAATGCACGACACAGGAGGACACGGACGTGCGTTGCTGTTTCATGGCGTACAAGCGAGCTGGCCGCGCAAGTAGGGTCCGCATCCAGATCAGAACTCTGACACTCCTTGCGGTCATATGCATGAATCATCCGATGCAATCGCGTAGCTTTGCACAAGCACAACACCCGCTCCTGATGCAACGTGCGCCTGACTTTCCTGCCTCCCATTCTCGACTTTGAATTCCTAGAGCCACAGGCTGTGTGCCGACCTCTGCGTCTGCCACTCCCATCACCATCACCACCACCACCACCACCACCACCGCCATCACCGCCACTGCTGGAAGCTGCCTCAGCGGCGCTGCTCCGAGCACCCGCAGTCGCCGTGGCCAGAGCTGCTGGCGGTGCCGGCGCGTGCACGGGCGCCTTACCACATTCACAACGCCTAAGGCGGCGCCCGAGGCGTCCCATTCCATGGCGCGGATCAGACGGCGCCCTCAGGCGCTCCGACCGCCTGAGGCGCCGCCTGAGGCGCACCCCTGATCGCCTCAGGCGTCGCCTCAGGCGTTATCCAAACCGCCTCAGGTGCCACCCCGACCGCCTCAGGCGCCCAACACCGCCTGAGGCGCACCCCGGACCGTCTCAGGCGTTATGACCGCATTCCATGGCGCGGATCAGACGTTGGGATTTTGGCCTGAGCTCGTCGCGCCGGCGCGGCATCCACTGCAACAGCACGGGCTGTGCTGCAAAGAAGGCCAGCAGCTGCTCGAAGCTGTACCCCTTCGGAAGCGAAGAGATGCGGCCCTGGCGCGACTGCTCCACCAGAGCCAGGTACATCAGCACGTTGCCGGCGGCCTTGGCTGCGTTCTGCGTTGGCATGGAGAAGCGGGGAGGGGGGGAGAGTGCGGTGCGGTGGTACCGGTTGGTTAGGCCATGCAAAGGCACAACCGCCCTCCACAAATAATTGCTCTCGAGCGTACCTGTGTGCCGGCGGGGTGACGGAACTCGACCGTGTTGTGGCGCGTGAGGGCGTGCAGGTTGAGCTTGCAGTGGCGGTCGGGGTTGATGGTAGCGACAAGCTCGATGACGGTGCCTGCGTTCTGGATGCGCTAGACCGTGCCGCCCACACCACCCTGTGCGCGTGCGTGCAGTGTGCAGCTGGGAGCGAGCAGAGGGTGTTGCTGGAAGGCGCTAATCGCGACCAGGCGCTCGCACCTGCCCAATCACAGATTTGCAGTATGTGTTCGCCTTGGCCCGGCGGCTCTTGGGCACCAGCTCGTCGAACCCAGCCTCCAGGATGACAAAGTTGCTGGCAACGTTCTTGAGGTGGTCCATTGTCCAGTTGTAAGACGTCCCAACCTGGAATCGCGGCAGGGAGTGCGGATGTGAGCGTGTGTGTCTGCGCGTGTGCCTGGGGGTGTGGAGGAGCAAGAGGCGCTGCGTCTTACGTGGACGTGCATGTCGGTGCTCTTGTTGATGCTCGGGTTCAGCGGCTTGAAAGCATCGATGGCTGTGCAAATGTCGCACATGCCACCGATGCCCGTCAGCACCGGAGAGACAAGCTCGACGGTGCGGCAGTCGGGCAGGGTCTGTGCGCAGGTGATGCTGTTGTTGCGCTTGGTCCTGCACAGCATGGGGCGTTGGTGGTGTCGGTGGTGGTGCAGACAGCACACAGAACACAGCAGGCCTCTCCTCTTTTATAGGGCACCCCCATGGGAGGTACGGAGTGCTTGCACTCTTGAGCAGTGCCACTGGCCTCACTTCCAGCCGTCTGCAGTGCATTGCAGCCGGCGGCACCTAAGAAATTCCCACGTTGGGTGTCACACGTGACTGCCTCTCGCTTTCTTTTCATATGCGCACACCTACTGCAACAAGGATTTGCTGCCGCTGCAGTAGGGGACCTGGGGGTGCGCTTACACTCTTTACTGAGTGGGTGTACCCCAGTAGCCAGTTGGCTGCAGCCATCTCAGTAACTCGTTCGGGCCCTACGCGCCGAGCACGGTCTTATACGCCTTTGGAGGCGTCCCTGACTGCAACACCCTTCATCAAGCCACACGGCATGCTAAGCCCAAGGCCTGGGAGACGTGCACTTTTGGGGCCGTGCTCGCACCTCCAACCTTGCAGTCCAGCATCTGCCAGCGTCTGCGCCACGTGGTTGTCAGAGATTGTGCTGCTGAGGGCCATCTCCAGCTTGATGCCAAAGGTCAGAGATGGCGGGAAGGAGAACTGGCCCAGGCGCTCCTTGCTCACGCCCTGAGTGCCGGTGGGGCTGGTCCGCCTGACAGCCACAAGTGCCTGGCTGGGCCTGGCCACGACACGCGAAGCGCTCGGCTCTCCTCTTGGGACTGCGGGGCACCCAGCACGGCAAAGGGTAGGGGGCCCTTTGTATTCGTTGCGTCACATGCTTGTGTGTGTGCGTGCACGTGTGTGTGTGTGTGTGCAATCCGGGTTTAGGGTTAAGGGTTTAGACTGGACGACACGACACGGCTACTACACGGATTACTGCACGGCCCCCCCATGCGCGGCCTTTTGTGCCAGCATGGTGCGGATGAGATTCTTGCCGCGCAGCTCTGCCGCGCAGCTCTGCTGCGCAGCTCTCCGATCGCAGGCGGGCAGCACCATGGGGCAATGATGATGATGATGTGCAACCATGATGAGAGAGTTTTACAATCCACTTCTGGCGGTCACACGTACGGTTCCAAAGCTCCAGTGGGACTTAGAGAAACAAGGCTCAAGGCCCACAAAAGGTCAAGCTACAAGTAGCCCACGGTAACGCCATCCACACTTGGTGGCGGGCGCCAAGCAAGCAGCACCACTGTGCAGGCTGCACACCCAGCCCCTCAAATGGCCATCAGTATGTGATGGTGGTGAGACGCAGACGCACCCAGTGAAGCCATGCTGCAATGATGGTGCAGAAGGATACAGCAGGAATGGAGCGCTCTGTCGATCTTCAATTGAACAAGTGTGTTTGCAAACTTTTCCCCACTCCCTGAGTTGGGAAAATGTCATGTCCTGTGTGTACCCTGCAAGTGCCTCAAACCCTGGTCTCTTTATCACAGTGTGCACTCATCATGCAGGCTCCTAGGTTCTCCGCATGGCCAGGGCGCAAGCCCGCCAAGCCGCAGAATCTCGAGCACCTGTTTGTGTTTGGTTCCAACAGCCTGGACCAGATCCAGCGGCGCGCTGGCACCCACGGCAAGCTGATGCACGAGCCAGGCATCCTGCCAGACCATGCCCGCATCTTCGCCGGCCACAGCACGCGCTGGGGCGGAGCCGTGGCGTCGGTGCACCCCTGCATGGGCATGGACGTGTGCGGCATCGTGGTGCGGCTGCCAGCTGTGGCGTTATCTGCGCTGGACGAGTACAAGAGGGGCAACACGCGGCGGCAGCGCACGGTGCTGACGCAGGGCGGGCCGGTGAAGGCACACATGTACGTCAAGGACCGGTCAGAGTACCAGCGCTGGTGGCCCCCGTCGGACGCCTACCTGCAGGCGGTGAGCACGACGCTGGCGCAGGGCAACTTCCCCTGCAGCGTCCCCATCCTGGTTGTGCGCACCGGAGGGAGCGTGTCGCAGCTGCGGGACGACTGGGGCGAGCCGTCCGATTGGACGCCCGCGTGGACGCCGCCGCTGCTGGACCACGGGCCCTGGGGTGGCCCGCCCGGGTGGATGCTGCTGCAGGGGCAGGGGCAGGGGTGATGGAGCTGGTCAGGGGTGGTGGCTGTGTTGATTAAGGGGGGGGAGGGGGGCTCAGACCAGGGCAGCTTAGCAGCACTCGTTGTTAATGGTCATGGACTGCACCTCGCTCGGACTGCAACTCACGCGGTCTCTGCGCGTGCTGCCGGCGCCAATGGGCAGCGTGGACTACGGCAGATCGTGTAGATGAATCATTCGCCGGCAGGAGCGCTCGATCAAAATACATAAGCTTCCACATCAGCTGGCAGGTTGCCTCGTCGAGCTCGTCCTTCCGCCCGCCCACCTTCCCGTCAGCCCGCTCATCCGCAGCACTCTTCTACTGCACGCACACACATGCACCTCCGTGCACACCCATGCTAGCTCCCTCTCAAGGGTGCTGGTCCTCAGTCGGGCGCTTGAGTCACATACATATAGGGGGTAGCAACCACTGGCTCCTTTTCGAGCTAAAGACCTGCCATCCACCCTGCCTGCCATCCACCCTGCCTGCCATACGTGCGGGCAGCGCGCAGTCGCCGGTGCTCTTGCTTACGGTGATCTGGGGCTCGCTGCCACAGCCGACGATGGACATGAGCACCGAGAGTGGTCAGGCACTCGGGTCGTGTCGCCAGCATGCGCACCGCCGCTAGTGCCGGTGATGACGCACGTGTGCCGCTAGCGCAGCGCGGCCCATTCTCTCATCCAGGCGGCCTGCAAGAGGAACCGCACCAAGATGCCGGTTTTACAACAACGCACATCCTTGCTGTGCGTGCCTTGCTGGCATGTCCCCTGGTGGCCACGCCCCGCCGCATCCTCCCTAGTGCTGGTGCAGCCGCACACCAGTCTTCCTATGCCAGCACAGGGGCACACCACGACCACTGCACTAGCCGTAGCTATGCCTCGATCGAATCCAAATCGGTAGGGCTTTCAGAGCAGCTTCAGAGGGAGCTAGCGAGTAACAGGTGTTGTTGTCCATCTCTCAGTTCGAGCACGCCGCCCTCCCAACCTCGCCAGCGTAGCTACTGCAGGTGCGGCCGCACACCACTCGTGACTGGCCTCGCTTGGACAGTCACATCTCAAGTGACGGATGTGATACAGATGCGGCAGGCCGAGCAAGACCAGTCGCAGCACTCTTCCCTTGCCAGCACTGGGGCGCAGCGCTGCACTCCAGCTATGGCTAGTGCTGGTGCGGCTGGCCCAGGTCGAGCTCCAGCCGCACGACGTGCATCTTTGTGGCGGGCGCCCCGCGCAGGCCCTGCACGTACTGCAGCTTCTTGGGCATCGCCTGCCCCTTGTCCACGCACGTCTGCACAGTCGCAGCCTTGGGCAGCCAGACCTGTGGATGGGGAGGGGATGGGTGCGTAGGCGTATCAGTACAGGTGGCTTGCCTGTCCAACGCATGTGCACATCTGCGTTGCATGGCCTCTTGCAAAAGAGGGGCCGCTGTGCCAATGACCCATACGAACTTCTGTGTGCGCGCGTGCATAACGCTTGTACTGCTAGTGCGCGTGCTGCAGCCTCCTCCCTCCCTCTCCCCGGTCATCCCCTCCGCCATGTGTGCATCACACCCACACCCACACCCACACGCGCACACGCACGCACATGCACACACACACACACACAAATGCACACACACACACACGCCCCCCCCCACACAAACACACACCTGCGTGTCCCCGTCGCGCTTGTAGTGCGACTGTGCGGTCTGCGTTGAGTGCGTGCGTTTCTGGCGCAGGTTTGCCAGCGCGAGCGCGCGGCGGCGCAGAGCCCACTCGTTCCACTCGTACGTGTAATCGATGTGCTTTTCGACGAAGTGGGTCGGCGTCTGGGAAGCAAAGTCGACCTGTGCAGGAGATTGGGAAAGCATGAGGCGGGAGAGTGTGTGAGGCAGAGGCATGGACACTCGTTCCACTCGTAAGTGTAATCGATGTGCTTCTCGACGAAGTGGGTCGGCATCTGTGAGGAAAAGTCGACCTTTCGGGGTGGGCAGGGGCCGGGGGTGGGAGCGCACTGGAAGCAAAGAGAGAGAGAGAGAGAGAGAGAGAGAGAGAGAGAGGGACAAAGAAAGGGAGAGAGAGAGAGAGAGAGAGAGAGACTCGTGGCTGTGCTTCTCGACAAAGTGGGTCGACGACTCACTAAAGCAAAGTCGACCTGTTTAGGAGATTGGAAAAGCAGGAGGCGGGAGAGTGTGTGAGGGGCAGAGGGGCGCCCACTCGTTCCACTCGTACGTGTAGTCATGTGCTTCTCTACACAATCCACAAAAAAATGTGGATTGACGTCTGGCAAACAAAGTCGGCCTAAGGTCAGGGGGGGTATGGGCGGGGGAGGGAGGCGGGAGCGCACTTGAAGCAGAGAGAGAGAGAGAGAGAAACACACACACACACACACACACACACACACACACACGCACACACACACACCTACACTCCTACACACCTTCAGTGGCCCCGACATCGCATCCACAACCGCCTGAAGCGACAGCGCGGGATGCAGCTCGTCCGAGCGCCCGAGCAGCCGCCACAGCAGCGGGCGCTCGAGCACGACCTGATGTCAAGGAGTGTGGGGGTTGAGGTTCCAGGGTTCAGAGTTGAGGGTCCAGGTCCAGGGCCCAGGGTTCAGGGTACAGGGATCAGGGATCAGGGTCCAGGGTCCCGGGTTCAGGGTTCAGGATTCTAGTCAGTCGGGGCTGGCGACATAAGCTGCGAGCATGCAACATCTGCAACGCGGCCAGGAAAGGTTTTCTGCAGCGTCCAGGGTTTCTGCAGGATCCAGAGTTCAGGGTCCAGGGTTTAGTTCCAGGGTTCAGGGTCCAGGGTCCAGGGTTCAGGGTTCAGGGTTTAGGGTCCAGGGTCCAGGGTTCAGGGTCCAGGGGCAAGGGGCCAGGTCCAGGGTTCAGGGTTCAGGGTTTTATTCAGTCGGGCGGTTGGCGACGCAAGCTACGAGCGTCCGACATCTTCAACGCGACCAGGGAAGGCTTTCTGCAGGGTCCAGGGTCAGGGTCCAGGGTTTCTGCAGGGTCCAGAGTGCAGGGTTCAGGGCCCAGGGTTCAGGGCCCAGGGTTCAGGGTCCACGGTTTTATTCAGTCGAGGTTGGCGACATGAGCTGCGAGCGTCCGATGTCTGCAACGCGACGAAGGGTTTCTGCAGGGTCCAGGGTTTCAGCATCGTCCAGAGTTCAGGGTTCATGATCCTGGGTTCAGGGTGCAGGGTGCAGGATCCAGGGTCCAGGGTGTTGAGTTGGTTGGGGCTCCACCCAGGAGGCTTGGCATCTGCGCCACTCCTATACGCGGCGCACTCGGCAGACTGCCCTCACCTCATTGAGGCGGGCGACAGCACGCCGCCGCCGCTGCCGCTGCCGCTGCCGCTGATGCCGACAGCGCGCCACCACATGCCCCCCACCACCACACACATGCTCCCTTGTTTATAGTGTGTCGACTTCCCCAGCCCCTCCTCGCCATGCGGTGTCTCACCTCGTCGAGCCGGCGCGACAGCATGCCACCGCTGCCGCCGCTGATGCCGACAGCGCGTCACCACGTAACACAACATGCCCTCACTTTCCCCCCACCCCACACACGCACGCCTCCTTGCTTGTAGTGTGCGCAGGTGTGCCATCCACTTTCCCCGTCCCCCGGTGTCTCACCTCGTCGAGCCGGCGCGACAGTACGCCGCCGCCGCCACCGCTGATGCCGACAGCGCCACCACGTAACATCACATGCCCCCACCTTTCCCCCCACCCCACACACGCACGCCCCCTTGCATGTAGTGTGCGCAGGTGTGCCATCCACTTTCCCCGCCCCCCGGTGTCTCACCTCGTCGAGCCGGCGCGACAGCACGCCGCCGCTGCCGCTGTTGATGTCGACAGCGCGCCACCACGTAACACCACATGCCCCCACCTTTCCCCCCACCCCACACGCACACGCTACCTTGTTTACTTGTGTCCCCAGGGCGGTCGACTCCCCCCCCCCCCCCCCCCTGCCATTGCCATACGGTGTCACACCTCCCTGCCACCGCTACAGCCTCTCGTCGGGAGCCGGCGCACCACCACATGCCCCCACCCACACCCCACCCACAAACACGCCCTTATGTTTGTACTGTGCGCATGTGTGCCATTGACTTCCTCCCTTCGCCATGCGATGTCTCACCTCGTCGAGACGGCGCGACAACACGCCGCCGCCGCCGCCGCCGCTGCTGCCGCCGACAGCCTGCGCGGACGCCGCCCCTGCCTCCGTCCCCCCCTCTGCGCCGCCCTCCTCGTCAACAGCAACCGATTCGGTTGCTGCGCCCGCCCCGTCAGCGGCGGTGGAGTCAGTTGCGCCCGCGCGCGCGCTGCTGGGTGTGTATGTGTGTGTGTGTGTGTGTGTGTGCGCACGACCTTGGACACGCGATGGGCCAGGGGAAGGCCAGGGGAGGGTTAGTCATAAGGGGCCCAACTCCAGCAGTGGCAAACTTACCGCACGTAATCACACCTCTCCTCGCATACACAGCAGCGACAGCAGCCGCGTGCCTGTCCCACACCTTCCCACACATTGCTTGTTCCACACCTCTCCACACATTGCTTGTCCCACACCTTCCCACACATTGCTTGTTCCACACCTCTCCACACATTGCTTGTCCCACACCTTCCCACGCATTGCTTGTCCCACACCTTCCCACACATTGCTTGTCCCACACCTTCCCACACATTGCTTGTCCCACACCTTCGCACACATTGCTTGTCCCACACCTTCCCACACATTGCTTGTTCTACACCTTCCCACACATTGCCGCACATCGCCACACTCTTACGCACCTGGCGGCGCCCTCGCTGCTGTAGCCCGCCGCGTACTCTGCGAGGGCGGCAGCTGAAAAGAAGCCGAGCAGCTGGCCCGATGCGTGCTCGCGGAGGAGGCCAACGGAGGGGGCGGCTGGGCGTAGCAGGCCGGATTTTGCGAGGGCGACTGGGCAGAATCCGCCGAGGGAGAGGCCCTGCAATTATGTGGAGTGGGTGGGAGAGGTGGGTGAATGGTTGGGTGGTTGGATGGGCAGGAGGGAAAGAGAGAAAGAGAGAGAGAGAGAGGCAGAGAGAGAGAGGCAGAGAGAGACACAGAGAGAGAGAGAGACAGAGAGAGGGAGGAAGAGAGATAGATAGAGAGAGAGATGAGGCCAACTGGTGGGGCGGCTGGGCGCAGCAGGCCGGACTTTGCGAGGGCGACTGGGCAGAATCCGCCGAGGGAGATGCCCTGCGATTATGGAGTGGGTGGGTGAGGTGGGTGGGTGGGTGGTTGGATGGGCAGGAGGGAAAAAGAGAGAGAGAGAGAGAGGCAGAGAGAGAGAGGCAGAGAGAGACACAGAGAGAGAGAGACAGAGAGAGGGAGGAAGGGAGGTAGATAGAGAGAGAGAGGAGGCCAACTGATGGGGCGGCTGGGCGCAGCAGGTCGGACTTTGCGAGGGCGACTGGGCAGAATCCGCCGAGGGAGACGCCCTGCGATTATGGAGTGGGTGGGAGAGGTGGGTGAATGGTTGGGTGGTTGGATGGGTGGGCAGGAGGGAAAGAGAGAGAGAGAGGCAGAGAGAGAGAGAGAGGCAGAGAGACACAGAGAGAGAGGCACAGAGAGAGGGAGGAAGGGAGACAGAGAGAGAGAGGAGGCCAACTGATGGGGCGGCTGGGCGCAGCAGGCCGAATTCTGCGAGAGCAACTGGGCAGAATCTGCCGAGGGAGACGCCCTGACATCATGTGGGGTGGGTGGGAGAGGTGGGTGGGTGGGCGGTTGGTGGTTGGGAAGGAGGGAAAGAGAGAGTGTGAGAGAGAGAGAGAGAGAGAGGGAGGCAGAGAGAGACAGAGAGTGAGTGAGAGAGAGGTAAAGCGTGAGGCGTGCTCGCGGAGGAGGCCGACGGAGGGGGCAGCTGGGCGCAGCAGGTCGGATTCTGCGAGGGCGACTGGGCAGAATCTGCCGAGGGAGACGCCCTGACATCATGTGGGGTGGTAGGTGGTGGTGGGTGGGTGAATGGTTGGATGGGTGGTCAGGAAGAGAGAGAGAGAGAGAGAGAGAGAGAGAGAGAGAGAGAGAGAGAGAGAGACAGACACACACACACACACACCTCACTACACACACACACACACACTTGCAGCATGTGTAGCAGATCTGCATCTCCCTCCATCACCAGAACAGCAGCCAATCAATGCAGATGCACACACACACACACACACACACACACACACACACACACACACCTGCAGCATGAAGAGCAGGTCCGCGTCCCCCTCAGTCGCAAGCACCCCCCCACACACACAGAAAGAGAGAGAGAAAGAGAAGAACACACACACACACACACACCTGCAGCATGTGCAGCAGGTCGGCGTCCCCCTCACTTGCCGGCACCGCCACAAACTCGAGGCCGTCTGGAACCGGAGGCGGCCAGTCCGGCGGGGGCGCAGCGGCAGCGGCGTCATCCGCCGCGCGCTCTGCTACACTGGCCACGGTAAGCGCGCGCGCCGCGGGCGAGGGCTGTGGGGGGCAAGGCGGGGGGGGGGGGGTCGAATTTACAATCTGCTGGGTGCCTCCAATGGCGTAGTTGGCCTGTGTGGCATGGAGGGAGGGGGCGGGGGCACAGCGGCAGCGGCGCCGTCCGCCGCGCGCTCCACTGCGCTGGCCACGGTAAGCGCGCGCGCCGCGGGCGAGGGCTGTGGGGGGCAAGGGCGAGGGGGGCGAGCGAGTGAGTGAGTGCGTGGGTGAGTGGGTGGGTGGGTGGGTGTGCGTGTGTAGTCGATTAAAAGTCTGCTGGCGGGGGTTGGGTTGGAGGGAGGAGGGAGGGAGGGAGGGAGGGAGGAGGGGAGGAGGGAGGGAGGGAGGGAGGGAGGGCAGACGGACGGGTGCCTCGCGGTGTGTGAGTGAGTGACTCCCCCAAACTCGGCCACACACCTTAAGCGTGGTCTTCTTGCCGTTGACGCTTATGCTCCCCGCACGAGGCACCATTGCATCGTAGCCACCGAGCAGTGAAGACGCCGCGTCGAAGAGGCGCTGGCGAACCTGGGGGGGCGGGAGTGTGTGTGTGTGTGTGTGTGTGTCTGGACGTGAAAAGGCGCAATAAAGCAGGAAAAATAACAACCTCAAAGAAACGGCAAAACAAAGTCACCAAAAGGCAGGCGCAGCTCCTCTCCCAGCGCCACGTGCAGCTTGCCCACACGCTAAAGCAGCAGGACCCTCCAAACATATATTAACAGCAAAAAGACAAATAAAAGCTGCAGAAACCGTGCCACGACCACAGAAAGGCACCTGCGAAACACAGCAACAGCACCGTACGCACCACGAGCAGCCGCAGCTCCTCGCCCAGCACCACGTGCAGTTTGCCCGCACACTTCAACAGCGGGGACCCCCTTAGGTAAAAGAAAACGCGAGCACACAAAAACAACTACGAACCCCTCAAAGGACACGCACCACGAGCAGCCGCAGCTCTTCCCCCAGCGCCACATGCAGCTCGCCCGCGTGCTCAAGCAGCGGTGCCCTTCCAAGCGTAAATAAACAGCTAGAAAAAAGGGAAAACAAACCGCGCCAAAACCACAGAAAGGCGCCTGTGAAACATAGGAACACAGCCGTACGCACCACGAGCAGCCGCAGCTCCTCCCACAGCGCCACATGCAGCTCGCCTGCATGCTCAAACAGCAGAAGCCCCCCCCAAAGAGAAAAAACAGCAAAAACACAAAAATATAACGCGCCACGAGCTCCCAAAACAGACAAAAACACATTCAATGCACACACACCACGAGCAGCCGCAGCTCCTCCCCCAGCGCCACTCGCAGCTCGCCCGCGCGCTCAAACAGCATGTGCCCCCCCCCACGCAAATAAACAGCAAAAATAGCAAAAGCATGCTACAGAACCCGCGCCAAGACCACAGAAAAGCGCCTGCGAAGCACAGCAACAGCACCGTAGGCACCACGAGCAGCCGCAGCTCCTCCCCCAGCGCCACATGCAGCTCGCCCACGCGCTCAAACAGCAGAAGCCCCCCCCCCCCAATTTCAAAAAGAAATCGAAGAAACAAACTCAACAGAAACGCGCCATGAGCTCCCAAAACAGACAAAAACACTCAAAATGCACACGCACCACGAGCAGCCGCAGCTCCTCGCCCAGCGCCACGTGCAGCTTGCCCGCACGCTCAAACAGCGGGAACACTGCGTCCTTCTGCACCGCTGCGCTCGAGCCGACCTCCGCCGACACAACCTCCAAAACGTGCTGCGTCTCCTCCTCCAGCTGCTGGGCGGCATCCAGGCCGGCCGCCTGTTATGGTGGGGGTTGGTTGTTGGTCAGATGTGGTCTAGTCAGCTGCGCCGACACAACCTCCAAAATGTGCTCTGGGTCACATCTTCAAGCTTGTGCAGCAGCCAGGCTAGCCGCTTAAAAAGAGAAAGTATTCGGCTGCTGGTCAGTTGGTGTCTTGTCAGCTGCGATGATACAATCTCCAACACGCTGCACGCTGCAGCTCCGCGTTGCATGCTGCAGCTCCACGTTGCACGCTGCAGCTCCACGCGAGTGCCTCTGTGCCCCCCCAGCTGCCAATCAGGGCTGCTTTTAGACTGTGAGCTCTTCAAACCCAGCGCAGACCGACACCCCCGCACAGCGCACCCACCAGATCTGCTGACAGCTGCTGCAGCGTTGAAAGCGCCTGCCTGCGCCCGCGCGCGCGCGTGCCGTGGATTTGTCCTCTGGGCTATCTTTAGGCTGTGCCTTTTTCAAACTTAGCACAAAACAGACAGCAGATAGACAGACAGACACCACACGCACACACCAGGTCTGCCGACAGCTGCTGCAGCGTCGAGAGCGCCTGCGCGCGCGCAAGCGCTTCTGCTCCCGTGCGTGCGCGTGCCGCAGATGTGTCCTCGGGGCTATCTTTAGGCTGTGTCTTTTTCAAACCCAGCACAAAACAGACAGATAGAAAGATAGACAGACAGACAGACACCACACGCACCCACCAGACCTGCTGACAGCTGCTGCAGCGTCAAAAGCGCCTGCGCGCATGCGAGCGCCTCTACGCCAGCGCGCGCGCGCCACGGCCGCATCCTCGGGGCTGTCTTGAGGTTGTGTCTTTTAAAAACCCAGCACAAAACAGACAGACAGACAGACAGACAGACAGACAGACAGACAGACAGACAGACAGACAGTCAGACAGACAGACAGAGAGGCTCCACTGCAACCCACCAGATCGACCGACAGCTGCTGCAGCGTCGAGAGCGCCTGCGCGCACGCGAGCGCCTCTACGCCAGCGCGCGCGCGTGCCGCAGATGTGTCCTCGGGGCTGTCTTGAGGCTGTGCCTTTTTGAAACCAGTACAAAACAGACAGACAGACAGACAGACAGACTCCACTGAAACCCACCAGATCGGCCGACAGCTGCTGCAGCGTCGAAAGCGCCTGCGCGCACGCGAGCGCCTCTGCGCCCGCGCGCGCACGCGCCGCGGCCGCGTCCTCGGGGCTGGCGCCAGGTGCGTCGTGGCCGACCTAAGTGGTGATGGTGGTGGTGGGTGATGGTGGTGAGGGGCAAAGGGAGAAGGGGGGAGAGGTGCTGGTGGCGGTGGTGCTGAGAAAGGGGGAAGGGGGAGGCAAGCATACAGACGGTGCCAGGCGCGCCGTGGCCAACCTGGTAGGTGGTTGATTGGGTGATCATGGTGGTGGTGGTGGAGGAGGTGTGGGGGGGGTGGCCGACCTGGTGGTTGGTTGCGGTGATTTTGGTTGGTGATGGTTGGTGATGGCGGTGACGGGCGAGGGGGTGGGAGGTAGGGGGGGAGAGGTGGTGATGGTGGTGGTGGTGGTGGTGAGAGGGGTGGGTGGGTGTGGGTGGCAAGCATACAGACGGTGCCAGGCGCGTTGTGGCCGACCTGGTAGGTGGTTGATTGGGTGGTCGTGGTGGTGGTGGAGGTGTGGGTGGGGTGGCTGACCTGGTGGGTGGTTGCGGTGATTGTGGTGGGTGGTGGTGGGTCATTGCGGTGAGGTGGGGGAGGGGGGGAGGTGGTGGTGGTGGTGGTGGTGGTGGTGAGAGGGTGTGTGTGTGTGGGTGGCAAGCATACAGACGATGCCAGGCGCGTCGTGGCCAACCTGGTAGGTGGTTGATTGGGTGGTCGTGGTGGTGGTGGTGGAGGAGGGGTGGGTGGGGTGGCCGACCGGGTCGGTGGTTGCGGTGATTGTGGTGGTGAGGGTGGGAGGGTGGAGGGGGGCAAGCGCACAGACGCGCCATGGGGAGAGAGCTCAGAGAGCCCCCAGCCCCGCGAGAGCTCGGAGCGCCCCAAACAACCCCCGGGACACGCCAGCGCTACCCACCTGGTAAGCGCTCAGCAGCCGCACATCGGCAAGTGCGTCGACAGAGTGGCGGGTGAGGTCGCGAGCCAGGCGCTGCGCCTGCGCCGAGAGAAAGGGGGGTGGGAGGGGGTGGGGGGGGGGGTTAGAACGTGCGAGAGAAAGGGGTGGGTGGGTAGGTGTGTGCGTGGCGGGTGAGGTTACGAGCGAGGCGCTGTGCCTGCGCGTGCGTGCGTCGGGAGGAAGGGGTGGGTGGGTGGGATTGGGACCCTCCTAGTAGGGGTTGGGTTTTGCTTCCAAACAGAAGCTTTCAGCATGTACAGATTTGAAAGTGAGGAGTCCCCCTACTTGGGAGTATGGGCAGGTGCAGCGTATGCGCGCGTGTGCACGTGCGTGCGTGTGCATGCGTGCGTGGGTCAGTGGCTGGTGGTTGTGTTGGTGCGGTCCGAAAGAGGCAGACAGACAGGCAGGCAGGCAGGCAGACAGGCAGACAGACAGACAGACAGACAGACAGACAGACAGACAGACAGACAGACAGACAGACAGACAGACAGACAGACAGACAGACAGACAGACAGACAGACAGACAGACAGACAGACAGACAGACAGACAGACAGACAGACAGACAGACAGACAGACAGACAGACAGACAGACAGACAGACAGACAGACAGACAGACAGACAGACAGACAGACCGACCAACCGAACAACCGACCGACCGACCGACAAACCGAACAACCGACAGACAGACAGACTGGACACGCCCACACCTGCGGCACATACGACGACGACGCCGGCGGGAGTGCATACCCGCCCTGCCCCGTGTGCCGGTTGTAGAGGCAGATGCCGAGGCAGATGCGGGCCAGCTCCTCGATCTGGTGCGTGCGCTCGGCCTCGCCCAGTGTGAGGAATCGGGCGAGCGCTGAGAGGGGGAACACGGATTCGACGGCGGCGCGGACCTGTTGGGAGGTTGGCGGTTAGGTTTAAGGGGAGGGGAGGGAGGGGAGGGGAGGGGAGGGAGGGAGGGGAGGGAGGAGGGGAGGGGAGGGGGGGAGGGGAGGGGAGCGGAGCGGAGCGGGGCGCAGGGGAGGGAATTTCTGTGGGCGGGCGGGTGTCGACTGCTGCCTTTGTCTCCTCTCGTTTGCCTCCTCTCTTGTGCCCCCTCTCGTTTGCCTCCTCTCTGCCTCACCTCCTCGCGCGCGGTCTCATCCGCGATCGCTGGCCCCAGGCGCGACTTCACGCACACGTACTCGACGACCTGTCGGTGCAGCCGCTCAGACTGCGCGACCGTCGTGCTGCGTGTCGACGGCGTCGAGATGATGGAGCGCGCGAGCATGTCTGCAGATTCCGCGTGCTCCTCGGTCTCCACATCCACGGCAGCGCGCTGCCTCTTGAACTCCACCTCCATCATGACCTGCACACGGTGTGTGTGTGTGTGTTTGGGCATGGGTGCGTGCGTGTGTGTGTGTGTGTGTGTGCGTGCATGCGTGCATGTGTGCATGTGTGCGTGCCCGTGCGTAGGCACGTCCTGTTGCATGGCGTGCTGCATGGCATGCATGCACTGCCGCACCTGCAGCTTCGCGGCGGCCAGGTAAGGGCTGCTGGTGGCCCGCAGCTCGCTGCTGAGCAGCGCCCCCAGCTTTGCAATCAGCGGCGGCTCGAACGGGCCGCTCGTGATGGACGCGCCACCAGTGACCTCCTCCCACGCCTTCTCCACCTCTTTCAGGCACGCCATGTACGCGATAACGTTGGGGTCCACCTGCGGGTTGTCGTCGTGTTTGGCTGCATCAATCACTGCTTGCGAGACAGCAGGCTTGACACGCACACACCTCTAAGCAAGCAAGCAACTTGTCGCGCATCCGCTCTCACCTCCACTCCCGCCTCCCTGTTTAATCGCGTCACCTCCGATACCAGGCGCTTGACATTGTCCTCAAGCGCCATGGTGGGTGAGCGAGAGTTGTGCTGTGTTGTTTGTGCAGGTGTTGCAGAGGCAAGGGACGGCACTGCGCTCGCTGTACTCCCTCTGAACCGATATCGACCCCACCAGGGTGCAATGGTGCTGGAGACTGCTGAGATTGCTGAGAGAGAAGGTGTGGGGCTGTTCGAACAACTTACGCAATGCGGCGCGCTTCCCTACTCCTCGCGATGACGGACCACCGCGCGCGCGTGCGTGAGGCAGTTGTGCTCCTCGAACATAAGGAGGGGAGTAAAATGCTAGAGCTGAAGGAGGTCGGCACGCTGGTCCGGTACCTCGGCGTCAACCCCACGGGTGCTCAGATAGCGGCGCTGGTGGAGCAGCTGAACGCGCTGGTGGGAGAGGGCGAGGTGTTGCTCCCGAGCCAGCACGTAGAGGCGGTGGTGGTGAGCAATGGCCATGGCACTGCGTTGTGAGTGTTGTTGCACTGAGAGTGCTTCTTCGCGCTGACACAGCTGTTCTGGCCCTACTGACCATGCGGGCATGTATGCATGCGCATGAGCAAGAAGTGCGGGCCGGTGGGACCTGCACTTCGGCAAATCTGGCCGCGCTTGCCAACGCGCCTCCATGCATGGGCGCATGGGCGCCATGCAGTATGCAGCCCAGGCGCAGGGGCCCCGGGGCCCCGCGCTCTCATCAGATTAAATGCCGTTTAATAATCTACTAAATTCAAAATCCTGTCGGGCGAGAGACCAATCAACAGAGAAGTCTGCCTGCGCTGTGCCATTGCAGGCCAACTTTATGGCGACGCAGCAGGCGTCGCTCTTCCGGGACGACTACCACACACTCATCCGAGCCTTCAGGGCGTTCGACCCCGAGGTGGGTCCTGACCTGTGCCTGCTTTCAAGCTGTTGCACGCATGCATGCATGCATGCCCTCTACAAGCGCCGAAACCTGCTCCTCCCGGGCGCGTCGGATTGCAAACCGACCTCACCCCTCCCGCACCGGCACGTGATGGTGCTGCTGCTGGATTTCGCCAACAGGGAAAGGGCTACGTGATGGGCGACCAGCTCAAGTCGGCACTCGGATCCAAGGGGGAAATGATGACCGAAGATGAGCTCACAAAGATGCTGGGCTTTGGGACAGACGAGGAGGGGAAACTGTACTGTGAGTTGTGGGGGATGCAGGGGAGGTGTAGCAGGGTTGCACCGTTCCGCATGGAAAGCAGCCCATGAAGCCATGCGCATGCATGCACAAACGTTGCTCATGGCACAAACGAGAGTGCATGGCGCGCACGCACATCCGTGTCACACGCACGTGGAAACTTGCCTGGTGTGTGTGTCGCACGGGCGTGTCACACATGCTTGGAGGCTTGCCTGGTGTGTGTGTGTGTGGGTGTGGGCAAGCGGCAGCGTTTGTGTGACACACGATACAGTGCTGGCCCCTCCCATTGTCGTGATGGCTCGCCCACTCACTCCCACCCACACACACCCTCACGTGCGTGCCACAGACGAGGACTACTCTGCCAAGCTGGCGAACGATGGGAGAAGCATCTGAGGTCCCAGCGCGCGTGGACAAGTAGACAGAGCGAGGCGGGAAGCGTAGGCAGAGGGTCGGTGCGCGTGTGTGCGTGTATGTGTGTGGGGGGAGGCATTCATTTGTTTTGTGTTGGGGCAGGGTGGCAGCAGGGGTGGGTGAGGAGGTCGAACAGCCATGCAAGACAATGCTGCTGCATCTCCTGTCTGTCCGAGTCAATACGAACAGCCACGCCCCTCCCTCTGCTCAGCGAGCGACGCTACGGTGACGACCTGCCGCCTCTCGACGTGCTGGCTCTGCCATCGCAGCCGCACCTCTGCCTCCCGGTTTTAAAGGTTTAGAAGGTTTTACACGTAGCGCCCAGAGGACTCCTGGGCGTGAGTTAAGGCCTAGACTACACGTCTCGGGGGGCGCTACTAGGAGAGCCCACAAGGCCACGCAGTGCGCCAGCCTACCAGACCTCTGCCTCCTAGGCCTTGGTCACCCCAACCTCCGCGTTCGACAGCCAAAAAGGACGGGACGGAGAGAGTGGCCAGCTGTGGTGGGTTGCGACACCACCGGCAGCAGCGCGTCTGCCTGCCTACCGCCCCCAGTGCTCGCGCGGGGAGAGTTGACAGGCCAGTCATGCTCGCCCTGCTGTGCGCCTGCTGTGGCAGGACAGCTAGGCCATGAAGGCGGTCTGTGCAATGATGGAAGGGGGGGGGGGGAGAGGTGCGCAGCACGGTGGGCGTGGAGAGGACGTATGTGCTAAATGAGTGCAGCTGCAGCCTGCAGGGCGCTCTGAATGGCTCAAGACGTCCCGCCTCAATCGTCTATCCCGGCTCACATTACACATTCACCGCTGGCACACGGCTGCGGCTATACAAGGAGAGGACGGCAGTCCTAGCAAGGGCTTACAGATGGGCGCTCTTCCTCCCTCCCTCCACCACGCCCCAAACAGCACACCCACCCCGAAGGCCAGCACAGCCAGTTTATTTACTCCCCCTCTGCTGCTGCCTGACTCGCGCGATTGGCGCGTGCGCTGCGCCGCCGCTCGACTCACACTCCCGGCGCGTGTGTGCTGGGCTGCTGCTGGACTTGCAAACGCAGCGCGCGGGTGCACTCGTGCACTCGCTAGTCGTCCATCTCCTGGATCATGCGGTCGAGCCGGTTCATCTCCTCGACACGGGACTGGATCTCCGCGCGGACCTGTGTTTCGACGGGGGGTGGGGTGGGGGCGAGATAGGTGTGTGTGAGCCTGCGTGTGACCTCCCAGATGCGTCACTCTGCTAACAGACCTCAATCCCAGGGGCAATCCCGGGATTGCAGGTTCAAAATAAGTTCATAAGCTCTTCGCCAGGGGCTCCCGCCCTGGCGCCGCTCGATGGCGGACAATCGGGACAACTGCGCTTGGTACTGGGCGGCTGAAAATCTGGAAATTTACCCTGAGCGGCTCTGACGCACAGCGCTACTGGTGAACTGTTCCTGATGGGGCGAGGCTATGTGGCAGATGGGGCAGCGGTACGATGGAGAGCACGATGCACGATGGCGAGAATTGCGGCGAGCATGCACCCCCTCTCACAACGATCGGAACTCAAGCAGATTGCGGCTCCTAATGGTTTACTGTGCCTGGATGGAAGAGAGAGACGGATGGCGAGAAATTGAGAAACATGGGAAGCGAGGCACATGCGGCTAGGCTTTGTGAGGAGGTTGCGCCGCAGGGGTTCCCTGCCCCAAGGCGCAGATTATTAGATGGCGACGCGATCGATGCACCAGCCGTGCGGCATGGGGCGAGGCGCGGCCCCACCAGCGGGCGGGCACCATAATGGATATGGCGGCTAAGAACGGGAATGCGGCTACCGGGGATGAGGCTACGGGTTATGCATGCCAGGGGACGGCGGACAAGGCTAATGCATCACGGCGCATGGGTAATGAACGGGGAATGAGGCTATGGGAGCTGGCGCGCACGGCGCGCGCGGCGCATGAGGGTTGCATGGCAGCGCTCTGCGCGTGCATGCATGGAGGAGATTGCTGGCGGGCATGGAGGAGCTTGCTTGAGGGCAAACAGGAGATCGCTCGCGGGCGTGGACGAGATTGCAGGCGGGCATGGAAGCGGATGGCGAGAAATTGAGAAACATGGGAAGCGAGGCACATGCGGCTAGGCTTTGTGAGGAGGTTGTGGCGCAGGGGTTCCCTGCCCCAAGGCGCAGATTATAGATGGCGCAGCAATCAATACACTAGCCGTGCGGCATGGGGCGAGGCGAGGCCCCACCAGCGGGCGGGCACCATAATGGAGATGGCGGTTAAAAACGGGGAATGAGGCTACAGGGAGAGGATACGGGTTACAGATGCCAAAGGGGACGGCGGAACAAGGATCAGCCATAGGTGTCACGGGGAATGGCTAAAGAACGGGAATGAGGCGGGTGGTACGGGTGCTGGCGCGCATGGAGCGCGGCGCAGCGCATGGAGATCGCATGGCGGCGCCCATGCATGGACGAGATTGCTGGCGGGCATACAGGAGATTGCTGGCGGGCATGGAGGAGATTGCTGGCGGGCATACAGGAGATTGCTGGCGGGCGTGGAGGAGATTGCTGGCGGGCATGGAGGAGATTGCTGGAGCCAATGGCGGCGGCGGGACTAGTAGTAGAACACAGGCGCACACCAACAATGCGTTGCTGTCACTACCTGGGTGGTATAGGGTGGATCTGGGGGCCCAGTGTCCTGTCTAGGTCCAGTGCGTGCGCGCGTGTGGGGGTTTACCCACCCCTACCAGGTAGCCAGCCAGTTTCCCAGTAAAACTGAGTTCAAGGTGTCGGGCGCTAGCGCCGATTCCGGTCTTATACATCATTACTGGTGTCAAACAGACTGTAATACCCATCATCATCATCATCAGGTGGGACTGTGCCGGGATTGCAGCTGGGACTGTCCCGGGATAGCCGAGCATGCAATCCTGGGACAGTCCCAGTAATCTAGGTTTCAAAAGAGTGATCAGTCCCAGAACTTTGCAGTCCCGGGACAGTCCTGGGGTAGTCCTTGCAGGCAGAGACTCGGCGCCTTGCACAACTGCATACGCCTCAGGTCAACCTTTGGCGTAGGTGCAATTTTGTGCGACGTCCCAGGTGCGTGCCCTCCCCCCCATCCCCAACACGGACCTGGTGCACGTGGTCCTTCTTCAGCTCTCCCGCAGCCCCGAGCGCAGCCAGGAACTCTCGCCGCTCCTCGACTTCTGTCGCAATAGCGTCGAAGAGGGCCTCGGCCTAAGCGTGTGTGCATGCGCGTGTGTGCGTGTGTGTGTGTTTGTGTGTGTGTTTGTGCGTGTGTGCGCGTGTGTGTTCCAGCGCTGCCAGGAACTCTGGTCGCTCCTCGACCTCCGTCGCAATAGCGTCGAAGAGGGCCTCGACCTCAGCGTGTGTGCATGCGCGTGTGCGTGCGTGTGTGTGTGTGTGTGTGTGTGTTTGAGCGCTGCCAGGAACTCTTGCCGCTCCTCGACCTCCGTCGCAATAGCGACGAAGAGGGCCTCAGCCTACGCGCGTTTGTGTGTGAGTGTGTGTACGTGTGTGTGTGTTTTAGCGCAGCCAGGAACTCTCGCCGCTCCTCGCCCTTTGTTGCAATAGCGTCGGAGAGGGCCTCGGCCTGTGAGTACGAGCGTGTGTGTGCTGGCCGATTTTACAGTCTGCCAGACGCCCATGTTGGCGTATTAGACCTTGCGCTTGCACGCACCATAAAAGAGAGGCCGGCAGCTGTCATATCGTTAAAGAGGGCCTACGCGTTGGGCGCGCTACAAGCACGACTGTAAAATCCATCAGCAGCATCAGTGAAGGCGGAAAGGTTCTTTGTGGCACTGATTGTACGCCTCCCACACACACATGCACAAACAGACCAACACATAAACACACACACACACACACTAACACATGAACACACACACATGGGTCACATACACCAACTTAGGCATCTGACACTCTGTGAAATCGATGTCACACACACACACCACCACCTGCTCATGCTGCGACTTTGGTGCGTTGCGCTCTCCCCCCCACACACGCACACACAAAAACACACACCCCCACGCACACGCCCCCCCCCCACACAAACACACCTGTTAGCGCTGCGACTTTGGTGCGTTGCCCCCCCCCCCACACAAACACGCACACACCCTCTCCCACACCCACACACGCATGCACCCACACCCACACCCACACGCATGCACACACGCACCTGCTCGCGCTGCGACTTCGGTGCGTTGCGCGCTCCCCCCCCACATACGCACGCCCCCCCCCCCCCCCCCCCACCCACACCCCACACACACGCACCTGTTCGCGCTGCAATTTTGGTGCGTTGCGCGCCCCCCGGTGTCGTGCAGCTGCCTCAAGCTCCTCTCATCTTGCACAGTCCCACACACACACATACACACACACACACACGCACCTGCTCGCGCTGCAACTTGGTGCGTTGCGCGCCTCCCAGTGTCGCGCAGCTGCCTCAAGATCCTCTCGTCTTGCACAGACACACCCACACACCCACACACATGTGCACACACACACCTGCTCGCGCTGCAACTTTGGTGCGTTGCGCGCTGCCCCCCCCCACACGCACGCACAAACACCCACCCACACCCACACACGCATACACACCCACACCCACACCCACACCCACACCCACACACGCATGCACACGCACGCACCTGCTCGCGCTGCGACTTCGGTGCGTTGTGCGCTCCCCCCCACACACGCCCCCCCCCCCCACTCCCCCCCCCACACACACACACCCCACACATGCGCACAGACACACGCAACTGTTCGCGCTGCGATTTTGGTGCGTTGCGCGCCCCCGGGTGTCACGCAGCTGCCACAAGCTCCTCTTGTGTTGTACAGTCACACAAACACACACACACACACGTGCACACACACACCTGCTCTCGTTGTGACTTTGGTTCATTGCCCCTCCCCACACACACGTACGCACCCCCCCCCACCACACACACACCTGTTCGCGCTGCGACTTTGGTGCGTTACGTGCCCCCCGGTGTCGCGCGGCTGCCTCAAGCTCCTCTTGTGTTGCCTGGGGCGCCGGCCCGCGGTAGCGCATGCGCTCTGCCAGGCGCTCCTTCTCCTTTTCGTCTAGTAGCGGGCCTGCGTGACATGTGCATAGAGAGGGAGGTGTGAATAGAGAGCTAGGGAGAGAGAGATCGCACGCCTGAGAGAGAGAGAGAAAGAGAGAGAGAGAGAGCCAGCTGTGGCGCATGTGCTTTGCCAGGCGCTCCGTCTCCTTTTCGTCTAGCAGCGGGCCTGTGTGACAGATGCATAGGAGAGGGAAATGTGAATAGAGAGCGAGGGAGAGAGAGATTGCATATGTAAGAGAGAAAGAGAGAGAGAGAGAGAGAGAGAGAGAGAGAGAGAGAGAGAGAAAGAGAGAGAGAGAGAGAGAGAGAGAGAGAGAGAGAGAGAGAGAGAGAGAGAGAGAGAGAGAGAGCTGTAGCGCATGTGCGTCGCCAGCCAGTGTGCGCTGCTTCTCCCCTTCGTCGAGGAGGAGGCCTGCTCGTGTACAAAACAGCATGCGTGCGGGTAAGAGGGAGAGAGAGAGGGGGGGAGGGAGGGAGGGAGGGAGGGAGAGAGGGAGAAAGGGAGGAAACGACGGAGGGAGGGAGAGAGAGAGGAAGGAAGGGAGAGAGAGAGAGAGAGAAAGAGAGGGACAGGGATAGAGAATAAGAGACACACACAGGGGGAGACAGAGAGAGACAGACAGAGAGAAACATAAATCACAACTCTTCGGCCACCCACCCTTTGGCTGGCACCTCTGCCCATCCTCCCGCATTTGCGCCTTCTCCACCTCCACATCTTCCTAGAGAGAGAGAAAGACAGAGACAAAGAAAGAGAAAAGCACAGAGAGACAGAGAGACAGACAGACAGATAGCCAGAGGGAGACAGACAGAAAGCACTCCCACCCACCCTTTGGCTGGCATCTCCGCCCGTCCTCCCGCATTTGCGCCTTCTCCATCTCCATCTCTTCCTGGATATCCCGGCCCGACCGTCGGTGCGGGATCGCTCGCAGGCGCGCAGCATTACGAGCCCCTGGGCTGTCGGGGGTGCGGTGGCCGAAGGAGGGGTAGACAATCTGCGTGTGCATGCGTGTGTGTGACAGGTGTGTGTGTGTGTGTGAGGTGTGTGTGTGTGTGTGCGGGATCGCTCGCAGTCGTGCAGCATTGCGAGCCCCTGGGCTGTCGGGGGTGCGGTGGCCGAAAGAGGGGTAGACGATCTGCGTGTGCATGCGTGTGTGTGACAGGTGTGTGTGTGTGTGTGTGTTTGAGGTGTGTGTGTGTGTGCAGGATCGCTCGCAGGCGTGCAGCATTGCGAGACCCTGGGCTGTCGGGGGCGCGCTGGCCAAAAGAGAGGTAGACAATCTGCGTGTGCATACGTGTGTGTGACAGGTGTGTGTGTGTGTGTGTGTGCGGGATCGCTCGCAGGCGTGCAGCAATGCAAGCCCCAGGGCTGTCGGGGGTGCAGTGGCCGAAGGAGGGGTAGACGATCTGCATGTGCGTACGTGTGTGTGACAGGTGTGTGTGTGTGTGTGTGTGTGAGGTGTGTGTGTGTGTGTGTGCGGGATCGCTCGCAGGCGTGCAGTGCAGCATTGTGAGCCCCTAGGCTGTCGGGGGCGCAGTGGCCGAAGGAGGGGTAGACGATCTGCATGTGCGTACGTGTGTGTGACAGGTGTGTGTGTGTGTGTGTGAGGTGTGTGTGTGTGTGTGTGTGTGTGTGCGGGATCGCTCGCAGGCGTGCAGTGCAGCATTGCGAGCCCCTGGCCTGTCGGGGGCGCAGTGGCCGAAGGAAGGGTAGAAAATCTGCATGTGCATACGTGTGTGTGACAGGTGTGTGTGTGTGTGTGTGTGTGAGGTGTGTGTGTGTGTGTGTGTGCGGGATCGCTCACAGGCGTGCAGCATTGCGAGCCTCTGGGCTGTCGGGGGCGCAGTGGACGAAGGAGGGGTAGACAATCTGCATGTGCATACGTGTGTGTGACAGGTGTGTGTGTGTGTGTGTGTGTGAGGTGTGTGTGTGTGTGTGTGTGTGCGGGATCGCTCGCAGGCGTGCTTTGCAGCATTGCGAGCCCCTGGGCTGTCGGGGGTGCAGTGGCTGAAGGAGGGGTAGACAATCTGCATGTGCATACGTGTGTGTGACAGGTGTGTGTGTGTGTGTGTGTGTGAGGTGTGTGTGTGTGTGTGCGGGATCGCTCGCAGGCGTGCAGCATTGCGAGCCCCTGGGCTGTCGGGGATGCAGTGGCCGAAGGAGGGGTAGACAATCTGCGTGTGCATGCGTGTGTGTGACAGGTGTGTGTGTGTGTGTGTGAGGTGTGTGTGTGTGTGTGGGATTGCTCGCAGGCGTGCAGCATTGCGAGCCCCTGGGCTGTCGGGGGCGTAGTGGCCGAAGGAGGGGTAGACGATCTGCATGTGCATAC
>VFSX01000244.1:252426-265595 GCA_016618255.1 Chlamydomonas sp. UWO 241 | reverse complement strand
CTACGACAGCGATGCCGAGGCAGCCATCTGCGACGTATTCATCGAGACTGTGTGGGACGCCACGTGGTGGGTGGTGGCGCCATACACGCGTGCGCACGGTGCATGCGCCATCTGCACGAAATCTAGTGCATGGCTCGCATGCGATTTGCCAACACGCATGGCGCGGATGCACACGCAGGTACTACCGCCTGCCCCTGGACGCGCCTAGCAGCGCCTCTGAGCCCAGCGTCAGCATGCGCGGCAACGGCAACGGCCATGCGGAGCCGAGGAGGTCGAGCCTGGGGCACGGCGTGCGCGCGCCCGGTGGCGCGTACCGGGCGCCAGACAGCAAGAAGCACGCGAGCGATTGGTCGTCCAAGTCCGGCACGACGGGTGCTGTGCGCATCGGGCACCGCGCCGGGGCAGCGGGCAGCCTGATGGGGCGGGTGCCGCAGTACGCAGGTGGTGACAACAACCACATGCCGACCGACTATGGCAGCGTCGACGACGCCATGGTGGTGCGCCAACAGCGGGGTGGGGGAGGCCAGGGGTCGGACGAGCGGCAAGGCGCAGCGCTGGACCACAACTCGGACCACACGGGCACGCGAGTGGGCGAGCCGAGCGCCACTGGGACGCCCGTTGTTCCGTTCCAACTCGGCACCTGGGCCATGCGCCAGCAGCGGCTGCTCGCGCAGGTGTGGGCTGTGTGCTCGTGTGTGTGTGTGTGTGCATAAGTGTGTGCTCGTGTGCGTGCGTGCGTGCGTGCGTGTGTGTGTGTGTGTGTGTGTGTGTGTGTGCCACCATGACTCGGTGCCACTCAAAATTGATGTGTACTCCGCCTGCTCGCGCAGACGGTCGCTGACGAGGCCGCCAAGGCGGTGCGCGTGGTGAAGAAGCAGGTGTCAAAGTCAAAGGCCAGGGAGGAGCAGCAGGCGGGTATGTCCCCCGAGGGCGGGCAGGCCGCCGACGGCGCCGGCGCCGCCGACGACGGGGAGGAGGACGAGGAGGGCGGCGTGTGCGCTTCGGTGGACGCGAGCTCGCTCGTCGCGCAGTTCCTGATGGAGGAGTCGGAGCAGCGCAAGCAGCGGCGCGACAGCGACGCGGCCGCGTTTGGGGAGGCCGACGTGGTCGACGCCGCGTGGCGGTGGCGCTTTGCGCGGCGCTGGAACGCGGAGCAGTGCCGGGAGCCGGTCGAGACCGACTCGTTTGTCGAGGGGCCGGGCGTGCAGCCCCGCGGCAACGGCAACGGGAACGGCAACGGTGCAGCCGACAGCCGGCAGCCAGAGGGGTTCGCGCGCCAGGCGTCCGAGGACATCCTCATGCTCATGTCGTCGCTCGGCCACAGCCTGAACATGCTCGGCGGCTCGCTGGAGCTTGGCAGCGAAGGCGGGAGCAGCGGTCGCTTGGGGCAGCGGCTGTCGGGGACGGCGACGCACGGCGGCAGCGACTCTGTCGCCGCGCTGAACGCAGGCGGATTCGGCCGGCAGCGCAGCGGGCGGGCGACCCTCGAGGCCGTGTCCGCCGCCGCCAAGGCGAACACGCTCAACGTGTCGTCGATGATCCCGACGGTCGAGGTCGACGCCTTCGGCGCGTACCCGTTCATCCTCGTGACGATGCGCAACCTCGCAGGTAGGGCGCTGCAATGGGAGTGCCCTTCCGTCGTTAAATGACACACCATCTGATAGGGATCCTACAAGGCGTTGCTTATCTGGAACCCAAGGAAGTCTAAGTTGTCGTCGTAAAGGCTGGTTGCGGAACCACTGGCGCAACAGGTACCGCACCAAGCGTCACCTTGTTACTGTATCCGTTGTCCGAAGGCTCTACTCTGTCAAGGGTACATACACGTTTAAGGGTGTGCGTTGCTCATGGTACGTCACCCTGCCCCCCCGCATACTCGCAGGCCAGTCGTGCATCCTGCTGCACGGCCACAACAATGCGACGCACGAGAGCCTGCTCGAGAGCTCCAAGCGCACCACGCTCCACATGGCGAGCGCGCACGGGCTGCGCGGCGAGACGACTGTCATCCTGGGCGGCGGCATGATGGAGTGGTGCGACGGCAGCGAGGGACGCGCGCGCGACGGCTCGGGCGTGGGTGGCGCGCGGGCGCGGGGAGGGAAGCACGCTCCCGGCAGCAGCGGCGGCAACCTCCACCCGGCGGGGCCGCCCGACGCCGACGAGGCGCCGAGCGTGCGCCTGAGCATGGGCATGGCGTGCGGGAACGGCGTGTCGGGCGACGAGGTGCTGTCCATCACAGCGTCGCTTCTGCGCCCGACGCTCCCATCGCGCGTGGCCGTGCTTGTGGCCGACGGACCGCCTGGGGACGCGGCGGGCGCTGCGGTTGGCGCCAAGATCGCAGGCAACGGCAACGCGCGCAGCGGCGGCGCACATGCCGTGCCCAACGGCGCGCTCGCGGCCAAGCTGCAGGCGATGCGCGGATGACGCGGGGCGCGCGCGCGCGCGCACGCGCGCGTGCGCGGCCGTCCGCCCCGCGGCCTGATTGATCGCGTAGTAGCAGGGAACCGCACACCGTTGGAACACCCATTGGAATGCAACGCACCGCAGTTTGGGGCGGTTCTAAACCTTTGTTGGCCTTCTTTGGCCCTTCTTTTTGCAAAGCCGGACGCTAGGTAGTAGGTGCCCCTGTGGGGCTGTGTGGAGCACATGCTCGCCAAATAGTGGGGCATGCTCGCCCAATAAGGCTAGCCTAGCCGGAACCATCACTTGCGCCCTGATGGCGCAGCAACGCTTTTGGTTGATGCCACGACGTTGTGCCAGTTTTGCCCGAAAGTCTTTTTTAGGAACCGAGGTCTGTTGTAATTTTGCTGCTGACCAAAAGATTCTCACGCTGGGAGAGTCTTTCTCAGGGATTGCTACGAATGTTCGGGTGGGGGGGGGGGAGCGGCACGAGCATATAGAAGGTTGCGAGCGGAAGACGGCGGGGTGGGTGCCACAGCAAGATCCAGACGCGCGTTGCAACGCTAATCAGGGAAATCACCCAGAATGCTGATTTACCTACCTGCCATCACACGCGTGAGTCGCGGAGACACGGGCGGCGACACGGGCGGCGAAGGGAGAGCAGAAGCCCAGGGCGAAGGGTGACATCGCCAAACTTAACATTCCCCCCTTCTTCCCCGTGTCCAAAGGTGCCCCACAAGAGACTCTGACGTACGACAGGCAGGGTACAGGCCCTGGCACAAGTGTGCACAGGGAGCCTGCGCCAGTGTGGTGCACACTAGTGTGAGTGTGCACACCCGACCAGGGACCCCTGCACCCGACGCTTGCCGCGGTGTGAGGCAAGTTGGGAACAAGAGCGATGAAATGAGGATATGACATGTGCGCGTTATGGGGCGCGTTATGCGGCTCGGTCGTGCGCGTGATAAATACCCCACGGCTTCAGGGGCCTCTTTCTCTCACGGTTTTCATCTTGCTGTCCGCTGCCGCTGGATTTGGATGCGGGTGAGTTGTGTTCACAAGACACGTTGTGTTCATAAGCGCAGCATGGAGGATCCCCCATGCATCCCCCTGCATGGGCCTTACACGCACCCGCACACACACACACACACACACACGCACACACACACACACACACAAACACACACGTGTGCACACGCACATGCACACGCACACGTGTGCACACACACACACACACACGCACACACACACACACACGTGTGCACACGCACACGCACACGCACACGCCACCGGCACGTGCGACGCCCTCTCTCCCCCCCATCCCACTCCCCCAGTGTGCGCGGCCTCCCGTGGTGGTACCAGCTGCTGCTCGGAGTGTTCATCGCTGGTACGCTGCTGGCCCTGTGGCTGACAAACCAGCTGAACCCAGGCATCGTTGCAGGAAAGGGCTCAGAACGCGACGCGGTGGTGGAGCTGCTCGAGGACGGGCACTCCGGCTTCCCGGGGTACTCCAAATACTCCCAGGACCACAAGCAAAGATGGTGCGTGTGTGCGTGCGTGTGTGCGTGTGTGCGTGCATGTGTGTGTGGGTGGAGGGGGTCGATTTTTGCAGTCTTGTTGGACGCCTTTCATGGCATATTAGACTTGTGCTTGCGCACTCAATCCCTGAGGCAGGCAGATACTATCACCCGCACACACACACACGCAAATAGGGACAAGGCACAAGATGTCCCGTACCAAACGAACGCCCAGAGCAGCGTCCCCGCGCCTGCCGCCGCGTGCCCGTGAAACACACACACACACAAGACACACACAGACACACGACAGACACGCACACACACACACACACACACACACACACAAACACACGCACGCACTCACGCACACGCAAGCCCCCCCACGCACACCTCCCCTCCCCCCCCCCCCCACCACCCCACCACCACCACCACCTTACCCACACCCACACAGGATCCGGCGCATCGTGACCGATGACGGGTACGAGGACTATGACAAGTACTGCGTCGAGTGCAACGTGTACACACGCACACACTCTTACGCACACACACACGCGCACGCACACACGCACACACACACACGCAAGCCCCCCCCACACACACCTCCCCTCCCCTCACCCCCCACCCCCACCCCACCCCACCCCCACCCCACCCCACCACCGCACACCCACACCCACGCAGGATCCGGCGCCACACACACACACGCACGCCTTCACACACACGCCCCCCCCACGCTCACTCACACACACACACACACACACACACACGCAGGATCCGGCGCATCGTGACTGAGGACGGGTACGAGGACCATGAACAGAACTGCGTCGTGTGCAACGTACACACACATGCACACACACACACACACACACAGTATTCGGCGCATCGTGACCGAGGACGGGTACGAGGACCATGAAAAGTGCTGCGTCGAGTGCACGCACATGCACGCACGCGCACGGCCCCCCTCCACACACGCACACACACACACACACACACACACACACACACAGGATCCGGCGCATCGTGACTGAGGACGGGTACGAGGACCATGAAAAATACTGCGTCGAGTGCAACGTGTGGCGCCCGCGGCGGGGGTACCACTGCGAGGCGTGTGGGCACTGCATGGACCGCGGCGACCACCACTGCCCCATGATGGGGAACTGCGTCGCGCGGCTCAACCACAGGTGCTACCAAGGGGTAATGAGGGTTGGTGGGTGTAGGATTTGGGGTCAAGGTTGTACCCGCGACGGGAGCACCACTGTGACGCGTGTGGGCACTGCATGGACCGCGGCGACCGCCACTGCCCCATGATGGGGAATTGCGTCGCGTGGCTCAACCACATGTTCTACTAAGCCAAACGTTGCGGGACGCACGTTGCGGGTTGAGGGTGTAGCGTGTTTTTTTTAGGCAGTACTGCAGTACTTTAGAAGCGCAACTGAACCACAGTGTCTGCATCAGTGGTTCCGCTAAGGATCTTTGGTAACTGATGGCTTAACCCGGGCCTCACGGCTCACTCCCCATTCTCAAACTGCCGGAGGCGATTTTTTGCGAAAAGGGTGTGAAAATGTCGATTTTCACACTTTTCGGGTAGACATTCGTTCAATTTCAACCCGACGCTCAAATCGGTCAATCTCAACCGGAAAGTGCACTTTGTCGGGTTGCGGTTTGGCTAACGGAAACACAGTGTCTGCATGGACCGCGGCGACCACGACTGCCCCATGATGGGGAACTGCGTTGCGCGGCTTAACCACAGGTGGCAAGGGGTGGGGGCAAAGGATGTGTTCCCACTCGGACTCTTATAGGTTTTCTGGAAACTTATAGGTTTCCTAGTCGCGCGAGGACTCTTAGAAGTTTTCCGGAAAACTTATAGGTTTCCTAGTCGCGCTAGAAGGCCCCCGATCTGTCCCCCAGTCAATCTAGAAGAAGTGCTTTTCCTTCTAGTCACAGCCGACGCTCAGTCGTCGTCGCTGGCGTATCCGACGTCGAGAACGCTTCAGTCAAAGTCGCTCCCCACCCTTCTTCTAGGCAACAGTTACAGTTACATGGCATTCCAGCTAAGACAACACTAGTCCTAGTGCCACCGCCCTTTGAAGGACGATAGCCACCAGCCGGTTACCTGCCGTCTAGACTACCGCTCCCGCCGGCTAGTTTAGACCCAAACATGTCCCTGAGGGACATGTCTGGCAAGGAGCGTATAGGAAAGGACCGTCCTCCTCCTGGCCTTTGAGGCCAACCACGCCGGCTGTGCCGACTGGCGGCGCTGAAGCAGAAAAGTCCCCGCCTGGCATGGTGCATGGTTGTTTAACTCCATGCATGGGGCTCTGCCTGCGCCCCATGCGTCATGCATGGCCAGGTCCCACCCTCCAGGGGGGCCTGGGCGAACAGAGTCGTCATGGCAGGCTGCCTGAAGACCAATGCCGACGCTATTCACCGGCAGACGAGTGCCCCCGACGGTGAGCGCGGTGACAAACGCTGCGATGGTGAAGCGGATAAACTCTGTTGTTGCCTCGGCGGTCACCACCGCTGAAGCCCTGACGGTAGCTCGCCCCCACGAGCAGCCATCTTTACCGATGTCCAGCATGCATTGACGGGCGCCAGCTCCTCCGCTCGTCGATCAACTCGTCGAGATCGGTGCCGCATGGCGTCCTGCATGGGAGGAGGATAAGGGCCGTCTCCCAGCACGGGCCGCGGCAGCGCCGCGGCTACTCGCCAAGCCATGGCAGCGCCGGGCAAGCCGCTCCTGTAGTTTCCACCGAGGGACAGTCTAGCAGGAGCCAGGCCAGTCGTATTTTATCCCGCTCGTCAGCGGCACGGAGATCCTCGTCACCAGCAGCGCCGCATTGCTGGGTCCAGGGCTCGGCGACGAGAACGCGCCTCCGTTAATCGAGCCCTTCCCTTCTAGGCTAGAAGAAACTTTTAGGTCGTGAGTGGGAACACACCCAAAGGGTGGATGGTTTGGGGTTGTACTGCAGGGTAATCATATGATGATGATGATGAGAGTTTTACAATCCACTTCTGGCGGTCACACGTTCGGTTCCAAAGCTCCAGTGGGACTTAGAGAAACAAGGCTCAAGGCCCACAAAAGGTCAAGCTACAAGTAGGTGCGGTGTGGTCGCTGAGTAGAGTGCTGCGGCGGGTGTGCTACTAGCCCCGCTTCCGGTGGTCTGGGGGAGGGCTTTTTGGTCCCTTCATGGTTTTATACCTTGGGTCCGCCCTCTGGCCATTTGAGGGGCTGGGTGTGCAGCCTGCACAGTGGTGCTGCTTGCTTGGCGCCCGCCACC
Organism: Chlamydomonas sp. UWO 241; assembly: GCA_016618255.1. Taxonomy (NCBI): domain Eukaryota; kingdom Viridiplantae; phylum Chlorophyta; class Chlorophyceae; order Chlamydomonadales; family Chlamydomonadaceae; genus Chlamydomonas; species Chlamydomonas priscui. The sequence continues at coordinate 258,412 of VFSX01000244.1, read as the reverse complement.
AAGTGTGGATGGCGTTACCGTGGGCTACTTGTAGCTTGACCTTTTGTGGGCCTTGAGCCTTGTTTCTCTAAGTCCCACTGGAGCTTTGGAACCGTACGTGTGACCGCCAGAAGTGGATTGTAAAACTCTCATCATCATCAAGTAGCCCACGGTAACGCCATCCACACTTGGTGGCGGGCGCCAAGCAAAGCAGCACCACTGTGCAGGCTGCACACCCAGCCCCTCAAATGGCCAGAGGGCGGACCCAAGGTATAAAACCATGAAGGGACCAAAAAGCCCTCCCCAGACCACCGGAAGCGGGGCTAGTAGCACACCCGCCGCAGCACTCTACTCAGCGACCACACCGCACCCGCCACCGCACGCGTGTGGCGCCACCTCCCCTTCAAAAAACCCCCAGAGGGAATGCCATCTAGCAAGCAGGTGCAGGCACCCGCTCGCCGTCAACGACGAGGCGCGCGCGGTGGAACTGCGCCCGCTTCCCCGCAACCTTGGCGGCGAGGAAAGCGGGCCACAGCGCCTGGTGCTGCGCCTCCTCGCGGTCACTGAGGACGTCGAAGACTGCAGTCGAGTCCACGCAGCGGCGCAGCTCGTGGCGCCAGCGCACGACAGTGTCGGCCACGGCGTCAGACGCCACGGTGAAGAGCACACGCAGCACACCGCCCCCGCGTGGCTCCACGCCGATGCCCCCGACGGCAGGCTTGGCGTTGAGGAGCGACACGGACACGACGCCACCATCAGCCGGCTCCCGCCGGCCGGTGCCGCCGTAGAGGAAGCGCACGACATCCGTAGCCAGGCGGACGGGCAGGCTGGTGCCGTCCTCGGCAGCTGCAGCGATCCGCTCCGCCGCCGCCGCCGTCGCCTCCTCTTCATCCATCCGCCTGCCACCGCCCGCGAGGAACCAGTTGGCGCCGCGTGCCACCGGGATGGAACAGCACGAAGCTGCGGCGCAGCGACGTGTCGCCCACACGCGCAGGCAGCCCCCCCCGGCGGGAGGGGCCGTGCGCAGATGCGGCACGCGTGGCGCCCGACGCAGGCCGCTCCGTCGCCGGCCCCCCCCGCCGACGCCACAGGGGCGGCAGCAGCAGCGGGCCGGGCAGGCTGAGCAGCCTCGGCAGCAGGCGCAGCGCGGGGCGCCGCACTGTGGGCCGCATGGCCGGCCCGCGCGCGGGCGGGCTCTGCATGCGGCATCTGCGTCGGCGCATTCTGTGGCTGGGCGCGCGCCCTCGCCTCCCTGTCCAGCAGCCCCCCTACCAGGCGTCTGATGTCTGCCTGCCCCGCGCTGAGGGCGCGGAGGGCGTCTGTGGTGTCGGCCGAGGCCGAGATGTGGTTGATGGCGTCGCCATGCAGGTGTTGCGCAGCCTCCGCGTATGTGGCTGCCCCCCGCGCCCCGTGGAGCGCCGAAAGCTGTGTTTGTGTCGCATCCACGCACGCGCGGTGGCGTGGCGGGGAGTCTGAGCCGGGGAGCCGCTGCTCACCGGTGATTCTGTGGTGGTGGCCGCGCGGGCGATGAGCGCGCCGGCGGCCGCACTGTGTTTGCGCGCCTTAGAGCGCGTCATGAGTCATGGGAGCAAGGGTCGAAGACAGCAGCCGACGGGTCCACGTCGTGCAGGTTGCGGCGGGAGCGCACGACGGTGTCGGCCACAGCGTCAGACGCCACGGTAAAGAGCACACGTAGCACGCCGCCCCGGCGCGGCTCCACACCAATGCCCCCGACGGCAGGCTTGGCTTGGAATCATACTGCAGTGAAGTTGTGATATTGCTATAGCAGCGCGGTCGGCGGTCAAGTAGATTGGCAAGCGCCACTTGGCCCCATATCCCCTGGAAGCAGTCAGGACCTTTTTTGGAGGCGTCACGTTATAGCTCTCCTTTTTGCTCTGGGACTTCACGTTGACAGGCAGCCGGCTGGTGTCTAATGCCCCTCACAAGTCAGTGTTGGGGCCATAAATGGACTTGGGTCTAGGCGGTGGTTCTAGGACTAGAAGGTCGTCTTTGCTGGAAAGTCGATGTTACTGTTACTGATAGTAGCGCAGCTGATGCCTCTTTTCTTGACATATGCCCGCTTGGACCTGGACCTGCCCTGGTGCCTTCTGCTAAGAGATAAGGGACTGACCAGACAGACAAGCAAAGCAACGGTCTGGAGTCAGTAGAGACGGAGACAACGTTCTGAGAGTTACATGGCTCTCTGTAGAGAGAGCAGACTAAGCCACAGGCATCCCTCCCGCAGGGCATGCAGTGGCTAATAGATAGGCAGGCACTCACCTGACCAGACAGACAAGCAGAGCAACGGTCTGGAGCCAGTAGAGACAGAGACAGCGTTCTGAGAGTGTTCTGTGGGTCAGGGGAGGGGCTCTTATAGGCCCCACACTTAAGGAAATAGGACGGACATGGGACAGAGGTAAAAAGGACAGTACGGGATAGTTGTTGCAAGTCTTAAAAAAGTATCAACTGTGTGCTCTGTGCATCCGTGTTCTATTCAATGTGTGTTCTGCTCAATGGTGCATCAATGAGGTGCACGATAGGCTGTGTACTACAGCTCAGCACCTTCCCCTTCCTTCCTCCTTGCCCTGGCTCAACCTGCCTGGACAAACAAGGTTCTTCGCGGCGCACCTCAACCTGGGGCTGCTAGCGTGCGCTCTCTCATATGTCTGATGTCTGGACACCTGCTCTGATGCCTCTCCCTGGAGCCTCCCTGATCCTCCGTGATGCCCCGTAATGCTCCCTGATGCCTGCCTGGCCTGCCTGGACCTGCCCTGATGCCTCCTCTCCGACATGCCCTAAACCCTGAACCCTCAACATGTAACCTCACAACCCTAAACCCCAAACCCGCTCGACCTGCCTGCCTGGACAAAAGGTCCTTTGCGGCGCACCTCAACCTGGGGCTGCTAGCGTGCGCTCCCTCATATGTTCGGATGTCTGGACACCTCCTCTGATGCCTCTCCCTGGAGCCTCCCTGATCCTCCGTGATGCCCCGTGATGCTCCCTGATGCCTGCCCTGGCCTGCCTGGACCTGCCCTGATGCCTCCTCTTGGACATGCCCTCAAACCCTCAACATTTAACCTTACAACCCTTAACCCCAAACCCACTCGACCTGCCTGCCTGGACAAAAGGTTCTTCGCGGCGCACCTGAACCTGGGGCTGCTGGCGTGCGCGGCGCTGCTCGGGGGCTGCGTCTGGCGGCTGAAGTGGGTGCGCTTGGGGGGGCTTCATCAGTTATGTGTGTGTGTGTGTGTGTGCTTGAGGGGGAAGCGGGGGGAGGAGGAGAGTGTGGGAGGGAAAGGGGCTGCTAGCGTGCGCGGCGCTGCTCGGGGGCTGCGTCTAGAGGCTGAAGTGGGTGCGCTTCAAGGGGGGTCTTCATCAGTTGTGTGTGTGCGTGTGTGTGATTGGGGGGGTTCAGGAGAGTGTGGGAGGGAAATGGACTGCTTGCGTGCGCGGCGCTGCTCGGGGGCTGCGTCTGGCGGCTGAAGTGGGTGCGCTTTGGTGGTGGTTTGTGTGTGTGGGGGGGTCTTCATCAGTTGTGTGTGTGCGCCAGGGTTGCACCCTGCGACTCACACACCATACATGCGGCTCCGTAGGTGGGTGCGCTTGGGGGGGGGGCTTCATCAGTTGTGTGTGTGTGTGTGTGTGTGTGTGCTTGGGGGGGACGGGGTGGGTGGGGTGGGTCAGGAGAGTGTGAGAGGGGGGGGTATTCTCGGGCCTTTCATGTCGCTCCCTATATCCCTCCCTCCCTCCCTCCCACCGCCCACTCATAGGCTCCCACACTAGACGAACCCAGACTCCCGCCAAAACGGCGAGTCCCCCCCCCCGCACCCATCCACCACCGCCCCGCAGGCTCCTCGACTTCCCATCGTACGCAGCCCGCCACAACGGCGCGTCCACCCACCCCATCTACCCATCCACCACCCCGCAGGCTTTTTGACTTCCCGTCGTACGCAGCGCGCCACCCCTCCCACCCCCACCCCACCTACCCATCCACCCATCCACCACCACCCCGCAGGATCCTCGACTTCCCGTCGCACACAGCGCCACCTCTCCCACCTACTCACCCCCCCACCTACCCACACATCCACCACCGCCCCGCAGGCTCCTCGACTTCCCTTCCTACACAGCGCGCCACCCGTCCCACCTTCACCCACCACCACCACCCCACCCATCCACCACCACCCCACAGGATCCTCGACTTCCCGTCGTACGCGGCCCGCCACCCCTCCCACCCCCACCCCCCACCTACCCACCCACAACGGGTTGTCCACCACCGATCTATCACCACCCCACAGGATCCTCGACTTCCCGGCGTACGCGGCGCGCCACAACGGCGAGTCGTACGTGCTCATCATCATCGCCGCGATCTACGGCTACCTCGCCGTATGCCTCTGCCTCGGCCTCTTCCACACGTGCGGCCTCGTGCTCGACTACACCACAAAGGACATGGGCACGCGCGACGAGAGCATCGGGGGAGGGGGAGGGGGGTGGAAAGGAGGGGGAGGCGACGGCAACGACGGCGGCGGCGGCGCGCCCGGGTCCGACCCGCCCCTCTTCCAGGGCGACCGCGACGCGAGCGCGAGCGTCGTCGCGCGGCGCTCGCCCGAGTGCGGCGACCTACCGTGCCTGCCGGGCAAGCGCAACCCGTGCGCGCTGGCGCGCGCGTGGCGCTCAACGCTCTGCGGCCCCATGCTGTGCCTGCCCGAGAGCGCGAGCGCCGACTGGCGCGGGCTGCCGTCGGCGCAGTCGGCGGCCTCGCACATGGGAGCCACGCGCGGTGAGTCGGCCTTCAGGGTGGCGGTCTTGGGACCATGCAAACACGCCACGCCGCACAGGCGCCGCACAGGCGCACGCCGCACGCGCAAAGCGCGCACGCTTGCAGCACACACACACACACACACACACACGCACAGGCGCACAAACAGACGCACATGCACACTATAACAGCACACACGCGGAACACGCGCAGTTTCGACCGTCGATGAGGACGTGGAGATGGCGAGCTGCCAGCCTGCGCGTCCCAGCCCAGCAGCGCTCGTGGTCGCTGTGAAGCCGGCAGGCCAGAAGGCGTGAGCGGCGCACGCGTGGCGATGTCCAGGCCGCTTTGGTGGCGTGTGCGGAAATTGATTTTATGTGCCACTTGACTCAGTTGCACTTGTTGATGTGATTGTGACAGAAATTGTGTGAACAAGTTCGAATTTGTGTGGGCTTCGAAAGTATGAACCTGTTGCAATTATGCGTGTCTTGGGCTAGAGGGATCTACTAAATCCGGCTCGCATCCGAGGCCTTGCCTGCCTTGCGCTCCACCAGCCAGCGCGGCACACTGTAATTGCGACTCCCGATACCGATGTTGTGCGCGGGGGCGTTGTGTCGCGTGCCCCCCGCGAGGGCCCAGCGGTAGATTTGAGACGACGGGAGATGAAGCCGGTGGGTTGCGTCGGCGTCCTGCCTGCCTGCCTGCCTGCCTTGAGGTGCTGCGCCCATACGTCCCATGCGTGCGGGCGCATGCATCAACACGCGCCCTGCCCATGCGGGTGCATGCACACTCACCCGGGGGCCGCCCCCCGCTGATCAGCCCTGACATACACGTGTGCGTGCCGCGTCCGCCGCGCGGGGAGCACAGGAGCACACGGCCGCACGGGACAGCGACTCGTTCGCAGTCTCCGAGCGCCTGGCCTTTGCGCGACAGCTGGAGGGGGCCGAGTGGGACCAGGCGGTCATCTATCGCGACAAGCTCGATGACGTGGTGCGCGGGTGTTGGCGGTGGACGGTCTCTTTACAAGGGGAGGGACTGGGGTGGAGGAGTACGGGCCACACGGGACGGAAGCAGGCTGGAGTACCGCAGGGAGCCGGGAAGGCACAGGCCGCGGGGACCGCTCCGGCCACAAGGCAGTCTCCCTTCTACACACACACCCTCACACACAAACACACACACACACACACACATGCACACACACACACACGCAGAGCGAGCTCGCCACCGCGGAGCTCGCGTCCGCACGCCAGC